>JARYHS010005557.1:6776123-6805123 GCA_031002005.1 Vandiemenella viatica | reverse complement strand
TGCTTACTTGCCATTTTGCGAACCCGGTTTCAAACCCCATATTGCCAAATATTTTTATTTTGTATATGAAGTAATCATTGAGCATTGATTTTATTTCATTTAAAATTCATTTACGAATTTTTATTATGCGAAATAACAGACATTATGTTAGTTTCAAGCGGGGCGGTGTAACGGTTAGCCTTCTCGCCTCGCATTCGGGAGGACGGTGGTTTGAATCCCCGTCCGGGCATCCAGATTTGGGTTTTCCCCAAATAACTCCAGGCAAATGCCGGGATGCTTCCTTCAAAAGGCCATGGCCGAATTCCTTCCGATTCCTTGCCCCCATCCTTTCCCGCCTCTAAAGACCTCGATGTTAAAAAGAGACGTAAAGCAGTTACAAAAAAAAAAAAAAAAAAAAAAAAGTTTCAAACATTTACATGCTACCACCACTGAACGAAATAAGTGTAACTGTGGTAGGGGGGAAAAACCCCGACCTTATGGCTGTAATATATTTACTTTACGATATTAATTGTAGAGATACAAGTATAGAAACGATTAACATGAAATATACCTGTTTCATTAGAAAAAAAAACACACACATAAACAATGAAATAATGCATTGTTGTTGTAGGCCATTTTTCCGCAGTTGCTCAGTAAATTAATTAATAAAATGACGCCAATGCAACTGTATTATGTAGGTTTATTGTCGTACGCGTTTCGCCTCTCCTCGAGGCATCATCAGCGACGAATCTATTTTAAAATTTACATTGGATTTACATTAAGTTTACAAACTTATTTGACATATTTAGCGTTATGTCAAATAAGTTTGTAAACTTAATGTAAATTATAAAATAGATTCGTCGCTGATGATGCCTCGAAGAGAGGCGAAACGCGTACGACAATAAACATACATAATACAGTTGCATTGGCGTCATTTATTAATTAATGAAATAATGATTTTCTAAAAAAAAAAAAAAGTTGGGACTGTATATTCTGTAATATTTTGTTTTAAAAGTTATTTCTGATAATAAAAATTCGTAAATGTATTTTAAATGAAATAAAATCAATGCTCAATGATTACTGCATATAAAAAAAGAAATAAAAATATTTGGCAATATCGGGATTTGAACCCGGGTTCGCAAAATGGGAAGTTAGCGCCTTATTGCATACACCACACTTTTTTAACAATTATTATCTTTATTGAGAGAATAAATATTACATATTTACATTAATGTGTCTTACTTGATAAACTTTGAACATTTGAGTCTTACTGTAGCTCAGGTTCACTGATTCTCGGCTCTGTTCTTTTCTTGGCTGCTGGATGAAGAGCATATCTGCTGAACATTGCCTGCCGTAACCCAGCGTACATTCTAACACTTTTTTTATTTTTATTTTACAAGAACATTTTTTTTTTAATCAAGTTGGTTAATATGGCATTATTACCTGCAGGAATCTATCAAAATTGTCCTTATACGTGTTTAGTCTCAGTGTTCTATGATGTTCTACTATTAGGTAATGCCAGTAGTCTTCCAATTTTGCCCTTCCTCGATTTGTTACAATGTAATAGGTATAATTTCCTATAAGCCTAACATGGGTGGAAATTGCCTCTGATCTGGTAGCAAGATGCTATCGCGTGTGTACATGCTTGGCGCTGATCTGTTTATTAAAGTTAGCTTTTCCCTTGTCCATTTCCAAATTTTTGGTTCTTCGCAGCACAGAAGACGATGTTGTATCGTATCCTGTAAGTTACATTTTACGCACAGCGGTGAGGCACAGAGGTGGATTTTATACAGCTTGCTGTTCGTGTTTATTGCTCTATTTACCACTCTGCCCGAACATTTGAGCGCAGTAATTTGTTCTGTACGTTCTCCCATATGGTCTTCCAGTCCATTCTGCTATACATTTTTTCCGTGCTGTTGGTGTACTTGTTGAGTGTCATTAAGCTATAAAGCGTTTTTGCTGAAGGGTTGTTGCCCTTGATCTCTCTGTTTATATAACTGTAGTCTACGTAGAATTGTCTAATATGAACTAGATGTGAGTTTAAATGACTGATGTCAATTGGAGCTTCAGTGCTGCAAGGTTCTGTGGCTGCCATAATCTTTCCGCAGAACCCAGGTGTATCACTTTTCCACATTTTGTATGTACTTTTCAGGAGTATGGCAGCACATTTTGTGTTTACATCGATCAGTTGTAATCCTCCTTTTTCAAAGGGTAACTTCAGTGAGTCATACTTTATCTTGAAAATCTCTCCGCGCTGTATGAACCATCCTATTGCCGAATCCATTCTCTTTGCCATTTCGCGTGGGATGGGGAGGAAATGCGCAATGTACCATAATTTGGATAATGCTACACAGTTAATATAACATACTTTTTGGACCGGGTCTAGGTCCCTAAAGCAATTTTATCTCATTCTAAGTCTTAGAAGGTTCAATTGCTTCCTCCAGTTCAGCACTATTGTTCTTTTTAATTCTTTTGTGAAAACAATAGGTACCTAATATCTTTAATGTCTCCGAGTTTTGAACCCAGCCTTCATGGTCTATTCCTTGTTCAGGGCCCAAGACCATGATTTTGGATTTTTGTATATTTAGATTTGCACCAGACGCTTTAGAGTAAATTTCCGTCAATGTTTTTATTTCTTCAATATCTTTAGTTTTTGTGACAATCAGGTTTACATCGTCCGCGTATGCGCACACTGCTGTTCTTTGGTCTTTGAAGGTCACACCTGTGATTTTATTATTCAATGCTACTAGGAAAGGTTCGATACCTATCGCAAAAAGGTACATTGATAAGGGGCAACCCTGTCTCACCGATCTGCATATTTTTATGGTTTTACTTATCTGACCATTTATTAACATTCTCGATGTTGCCCCAGAGAGCAAGGCTTGAAATACCTTACATATTTGCTTGGAGTATCCCATTTTTTCCATTACTTGCAGCAAATAGTTATGATTGATGCGATCGAAGGCTTTTTGAAAGTCTAATGACAAAATTGCTACGTTTCTTTTAGCTAAATTTGATAGCGTGATAATATCTCGTATGTCTGCTACAGTTTGAATTATGGATCTTCCGTTACCTATGCATGTTTGATGTTTCCCTATTACCTTGGTTACTGTATTACAAAGTCTGTTTGCAATTATGCGACTGAATATTTTATAATCAGAGTTCAGCAATGTTAGTGGACGGAAGTTCTCCACGTTTCGAGTATTCCCATTTTTAGGAATAAGTACCATGAGGCCGTCTAAGAACTCTGGATGGATGATTTGTCTCTGTAAAATGTCATTATACATTTCCATTAAATGTACTTTCAGATAATTCCAGAAGGTGAGGTAAAATTCTATTGGCAGTCTATCCGGCCCGGGAGATTTGTTTCTCGGGCTTCGTTTAATAGCATCAAGTATTTTAAATTAAATTAAATTAATTTTCAAAGCCTTTTACCGTCTCAACCATTATACAAGGGTCATTCGATGAGTCCTTAAAGGTGTAAGAACAAATAATTTTCTGTAGATTTTTTTAAATTTATTTCTCAAGGTTATCTCCTTTTAGTTTTTGACACTTTCTTGAACACTTCTTTAACTTCTCTATGCCCTGCAAAAAGCTCGATTTTTTTAAGTTCTGCGAAGCAGACATCTGTTTGGGCGATGACAACCTCGTTCAAGGTCAACCATTGTCCACAGAGCCATTTTTTTAAGTTAGGAGACAGAAAAAAAAGACACTTTAGGCAAAATCTGGTTATGGTTGTGACAGAAAATTGCCAAAACAGAGGGATGAAGCTGTAATAGTTAGAATTTTAATTCCATAATTTTAGCCATTGAGATTACACAGGTGTGCACCCATGCATTGTCCTGATGGAAGAGGATCTTTTTCTTCATGAAATTACAACTTTTTAAAATCATTTTCTTCACGTAATTGGTGCAATAATGACGCACAGTGAACTCCATTTATTGTCTGTCCTTTTTCCAAGTAATCAAAATAAATGTGTGCATCCCAAAAAACCGTGGCCTTCACCTTGCCGACCAATTTCATCACATTTGGAGGCTGACCAATCTCTAAACTGTTCCTTAGTTTCTGGAGTATTGTAGTGTTTGCAGTTTCTTCCAGCTATGTATCAATGCAGAAATTGGTTAGGTTTGTGACAGAAAAGTGCTAAAATAGCCTCGGAGTAGACTACACGATTTTGCTTATTCTCCACCGAGATCAAATGCGGCACCCGTCTTGCCAAAAACGTTTTCACATTTAATTTCTCGTGCAAAATTGAACGAACTGTACCTTGCACCTGTGGTCTCTATTGTTATGCGCACTTTACATCCGTTACATGGATTTTATCAATGATTTTTTTTCGGGGTAGTCACTTCTATTGTACGTTCTGAAGTTCACCTCGTGGGGATGTGCAGCCACTTTTAAACTCATTTACCCAGCTGTAAACAGTTGCAAATGCCGGAGCAGATGTTCCATGAACTTCATCCAACTCTGCATTGATCTCTTTTGGTTTTAAGCCTTATAAATAAAATTGTTTCATCCGTGCTCCATTTTTCTACATGAACATGTGTCTGCTTCAATTGACACTCAAACCACATGATGAGAATTTATCTGACATCTAGTGGATAGTGATGCTTACTAAAAAGAAATAGTTTTAACACTGAAAGTGCCATCTCTTGGATTTTCTAAGGACTCGTGGAACGACCCTCGAGCTTTATTTCCCTTTGCAGTACTGTCCCCTCTCAACTGTTTAGTATGTGACAAATTCGTGTTAATAGGTGGATGGCTGGTTTCACAGGGTGAGCCATTTCCTATGAGCCCAAGTTAAAAACAATTATACATCGAACGTAATGTATAAAAAAATAATTTAAAAATAAAAGAAACAAATAGAAATATTTCTTTTCCCTCTTAATGTCACAAATTTTCTACAATGTTATCCTTGTTTTGTACATTGTCAAATATAGTGCACATATACAAAGAACAAATTAAAAATACCTCAAGCCACACCACCTTGAAAAACATTTATATGAGTGATGAGGAAAACTTGTTATTAATGTTTTAACATTTTTGTTTTATTTATATATTCAATTCAAATTACACTGTGGTTACTGTGCAAAGTACGGCCAGTAGAAAAAACTGTTAATTTGGGTTGAAAATACGACTAGCTGCTTCCTTGGCGCTTACTCTTTAAGGATAAGTGTACCCGAAAGCCGTAAAATATCTAACAAAGGTGTAATCCGCGCCGAAACATACGTTTACACACGTTACAGACTTTGCGTTAATAGAGGTCTTGAGTCGCCTATGTCGTAATTATAGTTAGAATTTGGCGTAGCCGTTGTTTTCTTCATTCAAAATCCACTAAGCACCACTCAATATTAGTAGCGAGTCTGGTCCAGGCCTAAACACAACACGGTTACGCATATTACCGAATTGTCGGCAATAAACGTCTCGTTCCACCGGTGACGTCATTATAGTCACAATTCGGTATGGCGGCCACCTTATTCGTTCAAAATCCAGTATACACCACGGAATATTAGTCGTAATTCTGGTCCAGGCTGCATTACAACCTAACCACACAATCCACCAATACAGCTATTTCAAAATCAACATGTGTACAGCTTGAGGAAGAGCACATTCGCGGCAAAGATGGCTGCTGCAAATCGGCAATACCGCACGTAACCGTCGATTTTCACTATATTACTTCTTTTCTACCTGTTTTATCGTCTTCGCGTACACTTTTTCTTAAATAGAAATGCCTAAGGAATGCGTTAATCACGTTTTCATCGTGAAATAACAGTTTCTTCTACTGGCCGTACTTTGCACAGCACCCTACACTGTTCAACAAATAAAAATTTTCTGACATGGGAATGTGTGTATATAGCATTTTTACATGGGGAATCCAAATCTGAAGTTATGTCAGGCACAGTTCTTTAGCTACATGAAAATAATGTTTATTTTAACTTTCAGATAATTTTTTTCTATATGAAGATAAATTTACAAAAAGAAATAAATAAAATTAAAAAAAACACACACACAATTGGCAGCATCAGCTTCTGCATTTCCACGTGTTTTAATATGTAAATGCTGGTACGTTTTTCTGTAATTATGCTCCTCTTTATAATTTACAAGTCACAGATAGAGATTACTAATTGAGTTTGTGATAGACTAATTACACAGGACTACATCCAAAATTAGTTTAAAGGCAGTTACACTCCACAATAGGAACGTAATTTCTTCCAGCCCACTTCCTCTGCTAGTACGACCATAAGTCATGGCATTTTGGAATATATGCTCACATGTATTAAATACAACAAACATAAATGGAAGACATGTGGAAACCTCAAAATTACTGCCATAATATTGGGCATGCAACAAGGTTACACCAACTTTGAGTGTTTCATATGCGACTGGGACAGAAATTACCCTTACAACAAAAAGGAATGGCCTCGTCGCAAAAGGAAACTAGGAGAAATAAATAGTCAGTGTAAGAAACTAGTAGCTAGTGAAGATGTGATTCTTCCTCCACTTCACATCAGATTAGGTCTAACGAAGCAATCCGTTAATGCCATCGATAAAATTGTAATAGGATTTATGTGCCCATTAAACAAATTTCGTCTTATACCAGCAGAGATACAGCGAGGGGTGTTTGTTGGCCCCCAGATTAGGCAAATTCGAAGAGGCCCAGATTTTGAAGAAACTGGCAGCAGAAGAAAAATGAGCATGGATGGATATGTTTCAAGAATGTCAGCAATAATCTACTGGGAAAACAAAGAGCTTATAATTATAAAGATTTTGTAAATGAGACGCTTGTTGCAAACAAAAAATTGGGATGCAATATGTCACTCAAGGTGCATTTTCTGCACTCTTTTTAGATAATTTCACAGAAAGCTGCAGCAACATGTGTGCTGAACACAGTGGAAGCTTCCGTAAGGACATCACGACTTTAAAATGGTGTTACGAAGGGAAATGGATGCGTACCACGCTGGCCGATTATTACTGGACTATTATTCATGACTGCAAAGATATTTGTCATGGAAGGTAAAAATAAGGCTTCAATAGTGGTTTAGTTGATATTTTTAATTTTTTTTATTTAACTTTATCTACAATGGTTGAAGTATTTAGTAGTTCATCTATTGATTAAAATAAGTTTTCAATAGTTTTTAGAAAGACTAAGAGTTTAAAGATTTTCAGTAAATATAAAGAAAGTTTAAAAAATCCCCATTACTAAAAAACTGTGCCTCATAGGAGAAATCTGAAAGTAGGTATGAGTTCAGTTGCTTTCCATGAGAATCACAACAAATATCTCTACATAAAAGATTTTTTTTTTTTTTTTGTAGAACAGTATTAGTTTTTTTAATAAAAAAATCTGAGTTTGCAGGCACATCAAAGTGTTGCAATCCTGGGACCAGCACGCGATTCAACACTTGAAATGTCCAAGGATTATCTACATCTACATATATACTCTGCAATTCACAAAATTGTGGGTGGCAGAGGGTGCTCAGCACCAAAGCTAATCCCTTTGCTGTGCATTCCAGTCCCTAATGGTACGAGGGGAAAAAAGAATTCATATAAGAATCAGTCCGGCACCTTATTTCTCTAATTTTATCTTTCCTGTCCTTCCGACTCAAATAGGTTGGTGGAAGAAGTATTTCACTACACTCGTAAGTGAAAGTGGGAGTACGCATGTTTACCAATAAGTTTAAACGAAACGTGCGTCGTCTATCTACCAGAGACTTCCAGCCTAGTCTACTAATCAGTTCTGTGACACTTTCATAAGGACTGTAGCAAGTGGTCACAAATCGACCGGCTCTTCTCTGTACTTTCGATCAACCCTTTACGAAACGGGTCCCAAATGGCAAAACAATGATCCAAATGTGGACGCACAAGAGATTTGTACGCTATCTCCTTTGTTTGTTCATTACAATTTTTCAAGATTCAACCTAGGAATCACAGCCTAGAATTTGCTCTACCTACTAACGAATTAATGTGTATGTCCCATTTCATGTTCCTTTGTACTGTTACTCCCAAATATTTCATAGAATCGACCATATCAATAACTGTATTGTTTAACTTGTATTTCTGAACAACTGGATTCTTTTTGTTAGTTATGCTCATTGTCTTGCACTTTTTTACAATTTAGAGTAAGTTGCCACTTATAGCGCACCAAGCCAAAATAACATCTAGATCGCTCTGAATTTCTAAGTAATCTGCCAAATTTCTTACTTCCCTATAAATAACCGCATCATCAGCAAACAATCTAAAAAGGCTTATGATGTTTTGATGAAACTATAAACTCCAGTATTTATCAATCTTAATCTTAGTTTTTTGCTCAAGTACAATGGATTAATATTTAAACTCAATGTAATGTGAGAGTATTTTTTTATAAGAATAACTAACATTAATAAGCTCCAGTAACTAACGTAAGAATAGAAGAATTACAGTACTGGCAGCAGAATACAAAAATAGAATTTTCCACTTTGTTATGGCAGTATTTCAGACAGTCTGCACTGTACAATGTCACAAGTGTATCAAACTTCTCGCACCACAGTATTGCGACGTCACTTGCAGCAACAGTGTACAGTATATACTTTGAAGCCTTCACCTGCGGGATTGTGGTACACAGGTGTCCACCGGGAAAGTCTCCATTCTTACAGCATCTACTTTGCAAAGTTTTTTTTCTGATCCTGAGGACTCAATTTTCCTTCTTTCTGATATTCCGGTCAAAACATTACTTACCCCAACTGCTATGTAGCATACATACGTTAGATTGTTTTTTTTCTTTTTTACTTTTGTGAATGAAGTTTTTTCTCTTGATAATCTGGCTTTAGTTATCAGTTCCTCATCGTCATTCTCCCCTTCTTCCTGTCCAGGAATAGTTGTTCATGAACAGTCTTCCAATCAAGCCCTAAGTCTTCCATATCCTTCTTTACTTCCTAAATACGAGGTGCATTCAAGTTCTCCGATTTTTTTCCCCCCCCCTCGGTAACTACTCACCCGAACACTATGAAACTAGTGTTACTTCTAGATGTAATCTCCCTGCAGACCTACAAATTTTTCACAAGGTCGATGCCACGATTCCATGGCCACAGCGAAGGCTTCTTTAGGAGTCTGTCTGTTTTGACCAGTGGAAAATAGCTGAAGCAATAGCAGCACGGCTGATGAATGTGTGGCCACGGAGTGTGTCTCATCGTTGGAAACAGCCAAAAGTCACTAGGAGCCAGGCCAGGTGAGTAGGGAGCATCAGAAATCACTTCAAAGTTGGTTTCACGAAGTAACTGTTGCGTAGTGTTAGTCCAATGTGAAGTGTGTTGTCTTAGTGAAACAGCACACGCGCAGCCTTCCCGGACGTTTTTGTTGCAGTGCAGGAAGGTACTTGTTCATCAAAACATTTTCGTAGAAAACACCTGTCACCATAGCGTCCTTTGGAACACAATGGGTAAGGATTATCTCCTCGCTGTCCCAAAACACGGCCACCGTTTTTTCAGCACTGCCGGTTACCTGAAATTTTTTTGGTGGCGGTGACTCTGTGTGCTTCGATTGAGCTGACTGGCGCTTTGTTTCTGGATTGAAAAATGGCATCCACGTCGCACCCATTGTCACAATCGACGTAAAGAAAGTCCCATTCATGCCTTCGTTGCGCGTCAACATTGCTTGGCAACGTGGCACACGAGCATCTTCGTGGTCGTCCGTCAGAATTCGTGGCACCCACCTGGAGGACACTTTTTGCATTTTCAGGTCGTCATGCAGAATTGTGTGCACAGAACCCACGGAAATGCTAACACTGGAGGCAATCTGTCCAACAGACATTCGGCAATCCCCCAAAACAAGTCCCTCCACTTGATCGAACATGTCGGCAGACCGGCTTGTGCGAGGCCATAGTTGTTTTGGTTTGTTGACACAGGATGTTCTGCCTTCATTAAACAGTCACACCCAGTAACGCACTTTCGACACATCCATAACTCCATCACCATATGTCTCCTTCAACTGCAAAGAATTTCTATTGGTGTCACACCACGCAAATTCAGAAAACGAATGACTGCACGCTGTTCAAGTATCGAAAACGTCGCCATTTCAAGTATCTAAAACAGTTATCATTGTCGACGCTGCCGCTAGAGTTCCATCTGTCGTACAGTGCTGCCATCTCTGACACGTATTGACAACGAGTGCACACTCATTTTAAAACAATGCACATGTGTATTTCTGTCCAGTCTGGACAAAAAAATCGAGGGTTTCAGAACTTGAATTCACCTTGTAACAAATTATTTTGGTACTTCTACTACATTATAGTCGCGTCATGAAATTAGACATGCCAAGGTCACGTAGTCTCCACTGCCTCCCCTGCCCGCACCAACCCTCTGTCCCTTGGTTGGGCCGGCGACATTGCCACATTAGCTTTTGCCAGTCATCCTTGCGTTTCTTTACACGCGGTCGCTTTATTTCCTTAGTTTAAGGCCTATTCGAGTAATGTTAATGGTGGTGATGTTCAGGAACATAATCATGCAATTAGTGTATTAACAGACAGAAATAATATTCGCGAACCTGCAGGCCGCCTGGGCATTAGAAACATAATTAAAATAATTGTAGCAGATATTTTAAAGTATTTTTAAGGAATATTACCAATAAATAATACACAAAAAAAAAATACTTTGATAAATTGTAAACACTGACATGGAGGTATTTTGTGGCAGTCATTTCTATGTATAATCGGTCCCTTATATTTGATACATTAATTTTCGTTTTGTCTTTGCTTTTGAAGATTTCTCACGAAATTTGTCATGTATGGTCCATTGTGTACAATGACAATAATAATTCTTACAGAAACTGAAAATAGGTTTTCTGTGGAGGACAGGAAATATGTTTCTCAGTCGTAAACGAACCGACCGACCAGCCGGCACTGAAGCATGCGCTGCGCGCAAATATAAACTGTGAAACAATACAAAAGGGATTGTCTGAAGAGGCTTTGCCTGCTACCAGAATTAATTTCAGTATTTTCTTAGAAACTTTCTCGCTGGAAGTTTTTACGTAAAGAAATAAAACGGAAGTTAGTCGGCGACAACATTTTACATTACACAGGCGAAACAACTAAGCGCTTCATGTAACATTTTTTTTTTTGTTCACATGCTTCCCTATTTAATGAATAGAATGTATTAGGTATGAGTCTGCTAACTTTCAGAAAGGCGCATTTTTTTAGTTATTTCTTATTGCTTTTTCTGTCGGTTGAAGTAAGAAAGTATTTTGATTTATAATTTTCGTAAATTACTAATTTTTTTAAAAACGGTCACACAAATGTTTGGAATTATAAAGCACATCACCTTGTTCCGCATGTTAAGTATTATGTTTTAGAAATTTTTTTGCACTCATTACTGCGGATACTCCGTGACCTTCACAGCACTAATTTCGTGACTGCCACTATAGTGTTTTTTTTTTTTTTTAAAAAAAACCTGGTTTGCTGCAGAATTTAGAGATCTTATGGGGGAGAAGCTGTGGGGAGCACAGCCCTTCTGAAGTGGCCAGTCTGTATTCAACTGGAGTGGTTTCAGACAGCCAAACAGAACCTTCTGAACAGTGTGAAGTATCCGACAGCCACACTCCGTAATATAAGTTAAGCAGGCTGTCAATTGGATTGTAAAAGAATTCACATTCCAAGACTGAAGTAGAAACACACAAAATATTCACAGTAAGGAAATACTTACAGTAAAAAGACAGTGATTTAGCTTTCTAATATATCAGCTTCCACTGAAACCAATAAAACATATTTTGTGTTTACAAGAGCCAGTTTTAAAAGCTCTGAAAACATATTATATGAAACTAACAACATCCCACTGTAATACACTCAATTTGTTCAGGCAATGAGAAAAACTTACTAATGTTTTACCTTTTTTATTTTATTTTTATACACATTTCATAAATAGGAATTTCACATCCCCAAATAATTATTACACAGTAATGGAATTACAACATGTCACAGATTTCATTATTTGGCAGTATCAACATCACTTTAGTCTCCATCTTTAATCATCCACAATATAACTTTATGTATATATTCACAATATTTGCATAAACATGTTTTAATTACTAAAAAACAAGCAAAATGCACTGACAATATTTAAATAATATGTATGTGTGTATATATATTTATTTATTTATATATAATATGCTCTCTTTTATCACTTCAAAATTTTCTGAATTATTTGAATATTCATTTATATATTTACAACTCCATCTCACTGCAAAATTAAATAAAGATATAAATTGTACTAAATTTTTTGGATTCTATATACTTAAACACACAATCCAATTAATGTACTCTACGTATGACAGAAAATGAATAAAAGACATTCCCGAAAGCTCTGCTCGGCTATAAAAAGGAGAACACGCAAATAATAATAATAAAAAATAGCAACACTGTCGAAACTTCAAATGCGGAGACCGGGTATCCACAGACGAAGTGAAATAACTGAGGAACATAATACAAGTTTTAATTCACGCAGAGACAATTCGGCGAAAGGAACAGTCAAATAAGATAATGCCTCACGCAAATCTGTCAACACCGACTGACATTTAATAAAGATTCACCACTCGAAAAAAGGTTTATCGGAAAATAAAATCTCTCCCGCATGACAAACTGCTAATATTTCAAATGGCATTTCCTTTAAGAGTACAAACCTTAAAAGAGAACAGGTATAAAGAATCCCTATAAAATGAATCCGACTCGGCGAGTCTGAAAACTAACAACTACAGCTGCCGGAAAAGACAACTAGCAGAGGTCCGGACAGAAAGCTAACTCGGTAACGAAGTGAGTGGAGACGGACACCGTCGCAATGAACACAAAACCAGAGATCAAGTAAATTAACATTTGTCACCCACACAGTACTAACGTAAACAAGTGCCGTCCTACGTACACCTTCTAGCACACCACATGTACCGTGCACACTCGCCAATGTTGAACTATTTGTGTATTATATACAGATACAGTATTTCCTAACTACTCCAGGAAAAGGCACTATGATGGCAGTTTTAATAGCAAGTCCGAAGGAGTTTACCGTGAAACTCGTCCATAGTTTATAAGCAGGTAACGTCTGCCTCTGGAAGTTTGAGTCTCTTCCTGCGAAGCAAACTAAAAACGTCTTCCCGACCAAAATGTTCAATCAAATGTAACGTGTGAATAATGACACAGTTTAATGGTTTGAGAGACACTCGCTCCTTATGGCAGCAGTACGACCACTAGTCGTTTTTAGGGCGTGGAGTCGGTGGCGTGCCTGGCTTTGGGGCCGCCGAACACGGAGATGAGCAGGTCGGACTTGGCGCGGCGACGCCGCCGCCTGGCTGCGGTCCCGCCTGCCGAGCTCTGGCTGGAGTCGTCGGAGGTGGGGGCTCGCTTGGCGGGACGCTCCTCGTCGCTGGAGGCGGGTGCCGGTGCCGGCCTGCGACCGCGCCCCGCCCCCCGGCCCCGCCTGCCGCCGCCGCCCCGGCGTCCCGGGGGGCGGCCCCTGCTGCGGGGGGCGCGCGCCGTCTCCGCGTCCGAGTCCTCGTCCAGCACGTCGCTCAGGTCCGACGGGAAGTCCGCGCAGGACTGCCGCCTGCACTCCCTGCGCCTCGGACGCCCGCTCGGTTCGCCCTCCGGCTCCACCCCCGTCGACGTCACGGCAGATTCTTCGTTCGCCCGGCGCGAGTCCTCCGAATTCGAAGGCGGCGCTCCTTCCTTCGGGACCATCGGCACCTCGTCTTTCGATACCTGCCACCACAAATGAAGTATATTGCAAAAATAGGTACTTAAAATAAGATAGGTAGTGAAAATCAACCCATCACTTACTACAGATGAAGGCAGGAGGAAAGGAACACGAGAAAGCACATACACAATATTTCAGTTCACAACCTTAATTATGAAAGAGGCACGCCGTGGCAGGGGGAAGTGTGTACACATTGGGACCTGCCATATGAATGTGTGGCAAAGAAAACATGAATACACATTAGGACCTATCATATAAATGTTTATTTATATTTTTCCCGTGCTATTTATCTTACCACCTGCACAATTAAAGTTACCAACCAGAATATTATTTTATTATTTTTTTGTTTGTTTTCTTTTGTTTTAATCTTGCTCTCCTGCCTTCATCTGTGGGAAGTGATGGGTTATTTTTCCCTATCCTATCTTATTTTCAATGCTAAATAGCAGTTCCATATTCACCATCATCTGAATGGAATACTTATAACC
Source organism: Vandiemenella viatica (assembly GCA_031002005.1). NCBI lineage: Eukaryota > Metazoa > Arthropoda > Insecta > Orthoptera > Morabidae > Vandiemenella > Vandiemenella viatica. Next base: position 6,790,953 of record JARYHS010005557.1, on the reverse strand, counting down.
ATTATGTATGCAAAGAAGCATATAGAAAATATATCCTTCAAACTCAAGAGTCCAAAAATACCACCAAAAAAATCAAGCTTATAACCAGGATACTTAATTTTTTGTCAACTTCAGTAAAAACATTCCCAGTTATCTATTGTATGGTAAATCCCCTGGAAGTACTGAAAGGATGTAGGAAAAACTATGGGCCCCAAGACCTATCGAAAGGATCCTAACCTTCCAAGCAGTAAAGCACTGCATGCCTACTGTGGCAACTGTCAGACAGGGACTACATAAAAGGTCTGTCCCAAGAGTACTCGACCGTCCTTCATACCTTCGCTCCTGATAATTTGTGCACAATATGCCGGGTATGAGCATCAACGGTAAAGCCTTGGATACACTAAGGGACAAATGGAGCGACATGCCGCGTGACATGCCGTGCGGCATGTCGCTGGACAACACCCGGGAACACTGCCGCGGAACATTTAGCAGACACACTAGTCAGTTGTTGCAGAAATGTTGCCCGAGGAGGTTGCGTTGGTTAGTGCTGCGTACGTACTTATAACAAGTAGTTCAGTTACGTAGGACGCGTGTTCGATACGCATATAACAGATATTAATATTAAAAAATGAAGTATGTTAAGATGCAGAAAACAGAAAGAGGCTCGAATGAGAAATTTTGTATCGGATTAAAAACAAATTAAATAAATTTATGTTTTAAATATTTAAAGATTGCGTCTTATTATAAATGTGCCTATTTTTCTCAACAAACTAAAAACAGGGATTTTGATGATAGTTCTTGAGGTTTAAATAATAAAACTCTCATGATTTTATTTAATTTCTTTAATTTTATTCAATATTTTTTTATGACAAAACTACGCGAGCCACCACTAAACCGTGCTTTTAACTAGTTTTAAATTGCCAGTCGCCTACTGTCCGCACCTCGCGAGGGTGTCCCGGCCTCTCACCCTGTCACACCTAGGCATTAATTCCTGCCGCCTCACAGCTGCGATCCTAGACAGCTGATAGGCGCCTACAAAATCAATATATATCATTGCGCAGAGCAAGGAAACTTAAAATTTATATGTTTTCTTACAAACTATTATGTTAATTATTATTTATGCTGTTTCAGGATCCAGCTACTGCAAACGAATGGAAGGAAAAGGCTTGTGACTATGAAATATTTTGGAAATTCCACACATTGCCTTCTATCTATTGATGGCAAACACGTTTTGATTCAGGCTCCTTCCAATTCCAGCAGCGACTATTATAACTAAAACGAAAAATTGGCTATTGTGTATGCCGGTTATAATTTTATTTATGCAAATTGCGGTGCAAAAGGAAAATCTTCTGACAGTGGAGTGTTCCAAGAAACTGCTTTTTAATATAGCTCTGGCTGCTAATCAACTTACGTGGCCAGATCCAGAGCCAGTACGATAAGCTGGACCAAATATGCCTTTCGTATTGGTAGGAGACAGTGCTTTTGCATTGACCGAACATATGAGGATGCAATCACGACGTGGGTACTACAAAGCGGATTTTCAAATACAGTCTATCAAGAGCAAGAAGAGTTGTAGAAAATGCGTTTGTAATCTTATGTGTCGTATTTCGTATATTCCGTACACAAATAGCCCTCCAGCCTGCAAATGCTGAAGTACTTGTAATGACGTGTGTAAACCTACATAATTTTTTAAGGCGCAATAGTCAGTCCAGATCACTGTACACCCCACATGGAACCTTTGATTCTGAAAATATGGATCAAGAAATTGTGGAAGGATCATGGCGCAGAGAAATTGGATGTCATAATATGTTGATGCTAGAGGAAGACGTTATTCCGAATCTGTTATGGAAATAAGAAACAATTTTTCTGAATATTTTGTAAATGAACACGGATGTGTTTCCTGGCAGAATAATTTTTAAACATAATTATGAGATAGAAAAAAAAGTTCCACTATACCAGTAGAATCAGATAATCACAGTTTGAAGTGTCCCACAACAACCCATAATTCTGGTACAGCTCGATTAGGTGAAACACCATTTACTTTTCCCACAGCACAGACATGGCAAGCTGCGCACACGACTACACTCTGGTACAAATGTCCCGGGACTGACGCGATGTTTTCGCTCTGGAAGCGGCGACACACAACATGCCGCGCGGCACGTAGATGTCGCGCAAATTGTTGCACACAACATTGTGGGAAAGCGGGGGACGTTGCAGCGCCACCCAGACTCAGTGTTGTGCGTCAGATTTGTCCCCTAGTGTATCCGGGCCTTAAAGCTTCGCATACTCCCTAGATGCCACCGTTGTTGCCAGGACACCTTAATTCATGTGCAGCGTGCATTTGTTTACAAAGTGTTTCATTTTTTCATAACAATTTGCTACCATAAAAAATGACAAAAAGATCAAAGCAACGAATTTGTATTAAATTTTGCTTTAAACTCGAAAAGCATTATCTGAAGACCATCGAAATCATGAAGAAGGCATTTGGGACAAGCGTATGAGCAAAAAACAAATAAAAGAAAGTGGTATAAGCGGTTCGAAGATGGCCGCTCATAAGTTGATAGTAGCCCACACTCTGGGCGACCTTCAACGGCAAAAACACCGGATAATATCGAACATATGAGACTTGCAATCAATAAAGATCATCAACTGATTATTAGAGAAATAGAATGTGATCCCTGAAATACCAAAAACTAGTGTTTAAAAGATTTTAACTGAAAATTTTCAAATGGTACATGTGTGTGCAAAATTCATTCTGAAATTCCTAACGGTTGAGAAGAAAATCCTTTGTCTTGAAATCGCTCGGGACAATTTGTAAATGGTCAATAATGACGAAAACCTGCTTAAAAAGATTATAACTGGTGATGAATCGTGGATTTATGGTTATGATCCTGTATTTGCAGAAGCAGCTGCACGATCGTAAAAAGCGCGCGGAGCAATGTCAAATGGACTCCTAGAGGTCAGACGATCAACGAGGAATATTATCCTGAAGTTATTAAAAGCCTCCGTACCGTCCTGACTTAGCCCCCTGTGACTCGTGACCATTTCCAACATTAAAAATGCAACTCAAAGGACACCGATTCGACTACAAACACTTGAAACTGATACGACAAATGCTCTAAAGGCGAGATGAACAAATGAGTTCCAGAACTGCTTTCAAAAGTGGAAAGGCCACTGCGAGCGTATTCTTCAATCAAATGGGGACTACTTCGAAGGATGCCAACAGCCTGATGACGCAGGATAACACCGGCGGAGAAATAGGAAGGAAGGTCGGGTATTTTGCGACAGACCTCGTACGGTATGGCTAACGTACCACACCAGCATTTGATTGAGTCAAACTTTTCTCCTCGGAACAAGAATTTGTTCACAAAGGTAACTGAAACAATTAAGATGGTGATTGATAGAGGTGGAAGCTAACAGGAAATCACCACATTGAAGTGCCAAAACATACCCAACGAATCAGCAGCACAAAGGTAACATCTTTCATGAAACAATCTAGATCACTTCTAAAGAAAGGGGGGTGGGGGGGACTGCATATAATTATCTTTATCAAAGAATAAATCATTCAAGAAGAAACTAGCTACACAGAGTGTAAGAACTTCACTGAAATATGAGAAACAAACTGTTGACATAATGTTTGAAGACACTAGGGGTATCAGAGATATTACTGCTGCTCACAGTTGATGTATACAGGAAGTGACATACACAAGGGGGGAGAAGCAAAGTCACTACGGTAGAGAGTGAAAGGCAACATATATCTAGAATGATACTGGTAAATTAGACACAAAACCAAATGATATTGCTACTGTACATTCCTACACTGGAGGAAGAAAAACAAAATATGAAATAAATGTATAAAGAGATAAACAATTTTATAATATACGTTAAAAAAAATGAAAACCTAGGAGATTGCAAAGCAGGTGTTGGTGGAGGAGAAGATTGAGAAAAAGAAAAGATAGAATCGAAAGACTGACAGAATTTGTTTGATAAAAAACCAAGTAATAATGGACACCTTGATCAAACAACGTAAGGAAGAAACTACCAGAAGGTCTGAGGCAACTTCAAACACATTAAAAACCAGGTCGAGGATGACAGATGCAGATATCAACACCTGGTGATATATGAACTGAATGTGAAGACAGAATATACAGAACATTCAACCATCAACTAATAATTAGTAGAAACTAAAATGGTAATCCTTGAGGTAGTGAGTTGGAAAGGCCCAGCAAAGGTATAAGGACCATCACACACAGGAGAAACAGAATTTTCACAAATTTTATGGTAGTGTAGCAGCCCTTCAGGGAAATACTGTGGAGCATTGGTGATGTGCAACCATCAACAAAATACATCTCAAAGTTCCCAGAGATTTGAATCGCATTTATATAACAGTAACTCAGAATTTTAATATGACAGAAGCTACTTTCTGGATACTGGAGTTCAAAACTCTGTGCAGATTTTTTTTTTTTTTTTTTTTTTTTTTTTTGCAATACATTTCTCATTTACACAGTAATTACGCAACATATAAATTATGGGCACAAAGAAACTGCAGTTAGCCACTGAAAATAGGAAAGCAGATGAAAGCAGGAGGTCCAAACGAACACTTAGAAAACACAAAAGAATGCAAAACTCACAATATTTCTGTATATAACCTTAGTGGCCGCCTGATGGAAGCTAGTAGCCAACTCTGGCTTATACCTGAAATGCCTTTCTTCTCACATTGATCAATGAATCATCCTATTTACTGGATAAGTTGTGGGAAGAAATGAAGAAACAATCGAGACTCTTATCACCCAAGGAAAGCAAGCAACTTGAGAATATTATCAACAAAGGGAACTTCAACTGGTCACACGGAAAATGAAAACAATTTTGTAACCCACTTATATGGAAAGAAGTATGTGCAACTAACCACCATATGCATATCTGACACCTGACAAATGCATACCAAGCGAAGACAAACTGGAATGTAATTATGCAGCACAAGACACACAAGATTTCCATTGCCCAAGTTTAATGAACACTTTATTTGAACACATAATTCACTGGATTCATATTTGGGACGAGTAAATATGCTCATTAGGATCAATATCAAAGCCAATTTTGTATGGTTTGTACGAGATGTAGGACACAGTCATCTCGGCATTGTCATCTGTGGAAATGTAGTGAAGTCTGGAGCAATGTTACGCCATCAAATTTTCTGATTCAAATCTTCTCGGATAACTAGTAGTTAGTTCGGCGATAAAACACGATGTTTCGGAGGTCACAATCCCTGCCGCCATTGTCAAGTGACTCGACAATTAGGAAAAGCTACACAACAGTTCCACATCACATGAGGAATACAGGAACTGCACGAGCAGACCTCAAATGGCCAGCCGAGGCGAGAAGCTTTGGTGCAACAGATACATTCTGAACATCGTAAGTGATGAACTTCTGAAAACAAAGGGAGAGTTGAACGCCTGGAAAATTCATCTCGAAAAACAAAGTGGTGGTAAGAAGATTTTGAAGAAAATTCAAACAAGTAATGGAAAATTTGGGATCTATTCTGCAAGAATAATGACGCTGTACACAAAAAGATGACTTGCGCATCACTGCGAAACAACACAGTGTGTTATGCAAGACAGCTGAAACACAAATCGAGTCATCCACAGTTCCAACTCATATTCCTATCTTCACACCTCCTATGTCGACTCCCATTCTCTTTTCATCATACTTTCCTCTCATTCCCCTTGGCACGCTAAGTTGGCCCATTCTCTTAGTTTTACCTCCTTTATCCCTTCTTTCATGAAGTTCAAATTATGCTTTACCATCAAACCTGATATCTCAGGATTTTCAGACAGGAAAAGTGGGGGAACAAAACCCGCTTTGAATAAAAATAATCCAACTGAAAATGAACGACAACTGTCCATATAACTCAAACATGATGCCTAAAGGGAAGTTATAAAAATAAAAATCTAAAACAAAACAAAAGCAAGATGTTCTACAAACACAAAGAACAGCGAGGACATGGAACTGTGCTCCCAGATTATTCACACCGATGAGCTGATGACACCGAATAACAATTATTATCCACTAAGGCACTTACTTCTGTAGAAATGTTGCAACAATTGAATTAAGAAATGGAATTGCCATAAAAACACAATCCCTGGACTTTCGTTGAACCATCTCCCAACTGTCAAATATAATTGGGCATTTACGATAAAGAAAACTGATAAATGGAACATTTCAAGGCACGCTTAGTGGCAAAAAGCTTCTCTCAAAAATGACGAGTGCATTTTCAACAAATATTTGCATCAGTATCAGGTTTTTTCGAGAAGACGAGTTAATGATAAATTTGCATGTATTGATACATATTCGAAGGAAACCAGAAGGTTTTATAAAAAAGGGAAATCAAAAAAACTTTGTTAATTACCTGTATATGGTCCAAACCAAAGTGGAACGTGATGTAATGAATACTACAACACGACATTTAAGGAAAACCTCAGAGTCACTTGTGTGTTTTTCAGTCAGAAACAGCGGAGTTAAGATCTACATTAGCCGTTCATCGACAATATAACAACATTAATAGAAAATGAACTAGTGAGACGTAAAAGTAAGAAACTTTTGGAGGAATGCCTTGAAATTAAGCACTAGGAATGGCGTCAGATTTACATGGAGAGTATTCAACAAGAATGAGGATGTACCTGTACGATTGTAATTTTTCACGACATTGAATATTAATATACTTTTCTCGGGCTTCCAGCCTTGTTAAGATGTCATACCTTAACACGGCTGGAAGCTCGAGAAAAATATATTAAGAATGAGGATGTTTCAAAAAAAAACAAAAAAAACCAGAACTAACAATTGTTGAATTACTTTAGACTGTAAGACATTAACATTAAAACTCTAAATAAACCAAGCTTAGAATTTTTTCAATTAAAGAATAAAAGACAACTTGCAGAGAGAACTCCTACTTTTGTCAGAAGGAATTAGACCCGACATTGTATTTGAGATTTAAAAGCAGTCGTCAAGTTGTAGTGAGAGGATATTACAATACATAAACTAAACAAGATTATTGAACCGTGTATCGAGTTTTGTAGCCGACAGAGCTAGGCCTCTTTCTCTGCCGAAAACTGCCGTTGAGGACTTAGCAAGAGCTGTGTCAAAGTGGGAACGGATAAGACTGGATGGTTCCATTTGAAAAATGGACTAAAACAAGGAAGTGCCCCATCACCCCTCTTATTTATTGTAGCTATGGATGAAATATTGAAGAAGGTGGTGCAGAGCATTGGTGAAGGAAAAATGAAAGCAATGGTATTTGCAGACGACCTATTAGTTTGGGGAGAGGATGAAAGAGAGGTGCAGGATCAGCTGGATGTGTGGGAGAGAGTAGTTGCAGCCTATGGTATGAGGTTCTCTGCGAGAAAAAGTGAAGTGGTGATAACAACAAGATAGAAGAACAGGGCGGACATAGGCATATCACTTAGAGGGGAGCAACTAAATGGAGTGGAATGTTTCAAATATTTGGGAAGCTGTATTGAAGAAAATGGAGGAAACAGGATGGAAATAAACGAAAGAGGAAGATGTGCAGATGGATTTTTTAAAAGTCCTGGTATGGAGTAGGGATGTCCCACAAAAGAGTAAAGAGGCAATATATAAAACATATTTTGTACCAATTTTAACATATGGAGCAGAAACATGGGTGATGAAGGAGAGAGACAAAGGGAGGGTACAATCGGTGGAAATGAAATTTCAGAGGAGTAGAGTGGGAGTAACAAGAAGAGACAGGATAAGGAATGAGAGAATCAGGGAGATGATAAAGGAAGAACCGCTACAACAAAGAATTGAAAAATCTAGGCTACAGGGGTACGGGCATGTAAAGAGAATGGGAGAGGAGAGGCTACCAAGGAAGATGCTGGACATGGAGCTGAAAGGGAAGAGGCCTAGAGGAAGACCGAGGGACAGATGGACTAAAGGTGTTAAGAAATGTGTGGAGGAAAGAGGAGGAAATTGGGCGTCAGTGGAAGAAGAGAGATGGTGGAAGCGCTGGCGAGGCTTTTGTTGCCAGCAGACCCGGCCAGTGGCTGGAAGCTGTCCTAGATGATGATGATGATGATGATGATGATGATTATGAGAGCCAGGTGAGCAGCTGAGAGGGCAGAGAGGTTACATTCCGATCCTGGCACGCGCTGAACACCCTGGGGGCTCCGGGAACTTGCACAAGGAAAGTATTTTGGGCGGGAGTTCCTATGTTTCAGGAAATAAGCGATAGTGCAACCACAGTTTGGAATGACAGCTGCACATTCTAAAAACATGTCGACAAATCCCGAACAGAGCAAAACAGTCGGAGAAAATGTCTAGGCTCAAACTGTGTGTTGAATTACATTACAAGCAAACAAAATATAGCAAACAGTTTCACAAAGCTACTGCATCACAGCCTCAGCCGGTGGTGGAGACTCAAATACTTTTAGATGGGTGGTGAAGTGATCCAAAAGTTAACAGTCTTGTAGGTAGGGATAGCAAAGATTATTAATGTTTGTAAGATTGGTAGGAAGTTTTGGTCTAGGGAAAGAAATGAACGAGGAAGAAGAATTTTGTGAAAAATACAAACTAGTCATTGCGAATACACTATTTAACAATCATTTACATAGGTTATACACCTGGAAACGTATAAGGGATACAGGCAGATATCAGCTAGATTATATCATGGTCAAACAGAGATTCAGGAATCAAGTTCTAGACTGTAAGGCGTACCCAGGAGCAGACACAGACTCTCACCATAATCTGATAGTTATGAAGTGCAGGCTGAAATTCTAGAGGAGAAACAAGCAATACAAGCAGAACAGATTGGAAGTGGATAAAATGAAACAATCTAACATGAGAGAAAAATTTGCAGAAATGGTAGACGTGTGTATAAGAAGTGATTCTGAAATGAGTTCAACTGGGAATGAACGGAATCGACTGAAGAGGGAAATAATCGAACTGGTAAAGAAACATTAGACATTACGAAGAAATTTTGGTGTTGATGGATCAGAGGAGAAGGCACAAAAGTGCTCAGGATAAAACAGGAAGAAAGCAGTACAGACACTTTAGAAATCAAATATTCGGGAAATGCAAAAAAGCAAAAGAAAAGTGGTTGCAAGAAAAGTATAAGTCAGGAAAAAATGAAATGTTTGCAGATAAAGTAGATAGGAAGATCAAACAAAATATTGGAGACATGAAAAGATGTATAAACATTAAAGCTGGTCTTACAGAAAGAAGAGACAGGATGCTGAGAATTAGTTAGTTTGTTAGTGGAGATAACAGGGGAAAGAAATGAAGAGGGAGCATGGAAAGGAAAGAAATGCTGTGAGGCAATATTTATATAGAGCATTCGGGAGGACAGCGGTTCGAATCCCCGTCTGGGCATCCAGATTTGGGTTTTCCATGGTTCCCCAAATCACTCCAGGCAAATGCCAGGATGCTTCCTTCAAAAGGCCATGGCCGAATTCCTTCCCATTCCTTGCCCCCATCCCTGGCCCCCATCCTTTCCCGTCTCTAAAGACCTTGCTGTTGAGAGACGTAAAGCAGTTTAAAAAAAAAAATTATATAGAAAGACAGATGAAATACACCCAACACTCGGCAAAGTTGAAGGGGGGAAGGCAGCAGCAACACACAAACACAGAAAAAACAATATTTCGGGCAAAACCCTTCTTCAAGTCAAGAGATGTAAGTGGCTGGGCTTGCGCAAGACTTGTGTACGACCCAGCCACTAATAGAATGCAATAGACCGTCGGAGGTGGTGGGGGGAGCAAAGATAATATAACCGCGAGTGTAAATCATAAGAAAGATTTAAATGGTTGAAAAAATAATAGTAAAAAAAATATAAATAAATAAATAAAAATCTACTGTGCTGGTCAGTGATGGGTGTATAGGGTGAGGATGGAAGATATTAATGGAAATTGAGGCCTGGGGGATGTCTAGTCTGCAGGATGCGTAGTTGAGATTGGGAGGTAGTGTCTGGAAGTACTCTAATGGCTCTGACTGTGAAGCAGTTATTAAGGCCTGGGGGATGTCTAGTCTGCAGGATGTGGAGTTGAGATTGGGAGGTAGTGTCTGGGAGTACTCTAATGGCTCTGACTGTGAAGCAGTTATTAAGGCCTGGGGGATGTCTAGTCTGCAGGATGTGGAGTTGAGATTGGGAGGTAGTGTCTGGGAGTACTCTAATGGCTCTGACTGTGAAGCAGTTATTAAGGCCTGGGGGATGTCTAGTCTGCAGGATGTGGAGTTGAGATTGGGAGGTAGTGTCTGGAAGTACTCTAATGGCTCTGACTGTGAAGCAGTTATTAAGGCCTGGGGGATGTCTAGTCTGCAGGATGTGGAGTTGAGATTGGGAGGTAGTGTCTGGAAGTACTCTAATGGCTCTGACTGTGAAGCAGTTATTAAGGCCTGGGGGATGTCTAGTCTGCAGGATGTGGAGTTGAGATTGGGAGGTAGTGTCTGGGAGTACTCTAATGGCTCTGACTGTGAAGCAGTTATTAAGGCCAGGGGGATGTCTAGTCTGCAGGATGTGGAGTTGAGATTGGGAGGTAGTGTCTGGGAGTACTCTAATGGCTCTGACTGTGAAGCAGTTATTAAGGCCAGGGGGATGTCTAGTCTGCAGGATGTGGAGTTGAGATTGGGAGGTAGTGTCTGGAAGTACTCTAATGGCTCTGACTGTGAAGCAGTTATTAAGGTCGTGGGTGTTGTGAGTACTGGCATGGTGAGCAACAGGGAGGACCAGGTTTTGGGAGTAAACTGTTTGTCTGCGACCATTCATTCTGATGGATAATGAGTTTGACGTCAGGACAATGTAGGAGGCAGGTGAGCTGGGTGGTTGTACAAGTGGCATCACCTATTATGGAGTAGGTTTCACACAACGCTCTCTAGTAAGCGTACTCACCGCCACTGCGGATGGCCGCAACCACTGCCTCTCGGGCAACTCCTCGTCCTCGAACTCGTACACGTCCAGGCCCGCCCCCGCCACCTCGGACGGCGGCTGCTCGTCCCCGTGCTTACGGCCGCGTCTCTTCTCCAGCGACGTGAACCTGGGACCGGGCCCCGCAGACTTTCGTACCTGTGGGCAGACGGGTTTCCTCAGGGTCAGTCTCTCTCACACTTGAACAGAGTGTAACTAGAAACAATGTCATACAGCAATATAGCTTCAGAAATAACAGGGCACATAACAGATAAAATCAATAAAGGGCTGTCCAGAAAGTAACTAAGTTTTGAAATAAGATAACCAACCAAACAAGAAAAAAGATGCTGGAAGATTTCTCGGGTGTGCGGCCGGATCAATTGATCGCAGATGTACGCATTTTCGATGGCGTAACATCAGTCACCTCTACGGGGAGGGAATGCTTATGCAAGTAAAGAAGCTAGATAAGCTCCGAAACCGTACATCTGCGATCAATTGACCCGGCTGCACGCCCGAGAAATCTTCCAGCAACAGTTACACCGGGAAAACTTACGATCACACAACAAGAAAAAAGATATTTGCTTATACACATTTGAAATGGACAATCTTAAACTATTTTTCTACGTAGTCGCTATTTTACCCGAGGCACTTAACGATGCACGAGGTTTTCAATTACGCCTCGGTAGAAATCTGTCGCCTCAGAATTCGACCACTGGTTTACACCGGCAGAAGTTCTGCACCACTGTCAAAGCACTGTACTGCGAGCCAAGTCTTTATGCACTATAAAGAGGTGGTAATTGCTCGGCACCACATCCAGACTGTACGGCAAGTGATCAAACACCTCCCATTCGAGAACTGTCAGGTACGATTAGTCGTGTGTGGATATTTGGTGTTATGAAAAAAACACTTCTGATCTGTTTTCCCCAACGCTTGTTTTGTATTGCTCGCCTTAGTTTTGTCAGTGTTTAACAATACCTTGCTACACTACATTCGAGAAAATCCACCAAAAGCACTGCCTCGGTGTCCCGAAACACTGTTGCCGTAATCTTTCTGGCCGACAACATTTGCAAACATTTTACTGGTTTTCGGGAGAACTTGTGTCACCCGCATTCTATCGACTGTCTCTCTGCAGGGTGGCCACAAGGTAATGATTTAAAAATTCCCTGATATTTCCAGGTTTTCCAGAAAAATTTGACATATTTTCCCTATTTAGAAAGTTTATTTGCACGATTAAGATATTTAAAGTTTTATTTAGATTTTGATTGTAAATAATTAAATCTGGTACAAAACTCAAAAAATTAGAAAAAGAAACATGTTTAAGAACGTTTATTTGAAAATTTTATAACTAATTTAGTAATCTTATGAAGCATAATTAAAAATGAGTAGCACAAAAATAAGATAATGACTAATATGAAATAGAACAAATTAGTAATCTTTCAATATTTGGTAGATAAAATAATTGATTTTTAAATTGCTCATCAGTTATTCACTCAGTCAAAAGCTTAGCTTTTTTATGCCTTTTTTTCATTTGCTACACTTTTCTTTTCAAATCTTCTGGTTCAGCTTCTTTTGTTCCATCTTCAATTTCTTCTGTTGTCAAGTTAACAATTTTGCACAAGTTTCCGCAAGTTTATGCAAGATAACATGAACATGAGTTTGTATAAACCATGCAATCGTGTAGGCTCACCTTGAGTGGTTGCTTGGGTGTGCCACTCGCCTTGGCAGTGGTTTATTTGGAGCAAGTCAAAGGCACGAGCACGATGTTTATACTGTCACATCGATTCGGCAATTGAAAGAGCTCTGAATGACGCAAAACTTTATAAATCCTACCTATTTAGACATCTGGTTTGTATTTACATGATCTTATGTTTTATTTTGTACCTGCTTTAATTCGCCTTATATCATTAATACAAAAGTTATAAAGCCATATAATTATCGCTATTCACATTTTTTCTGGCATTGGTATCTTGAATCTAGGCTTTTGTTTTGATATTAAAGGTTCAATTTTTCTCAAAAGAAGTTCAAAACCAGCTTGTGACATTCTACAGGACTTCGAAAACTCTCCAAACATCTGTTTCACACTTTGCTTCAAATTATAAAACTGTTTAGTGAAACATAAAAACGCCTTTATAAACTTACTACTCTACGATTGCTGTTTTATTCAGCAAAAAATATAACTTCTGAGTTTACATGTAGTACTATAATTCTGATTTAGATGTCATCCACCTTTTTTTAAATATAATTTCGAATGCTGAGTTCCAGAAACAGTTGACGTCAGCGCTCGTGTACAAACATCTCGCAGTCGTATCTCGACAAGATGCAAGTTGCTAGTGTAAATGCGGCATTTGTTGGCTATTTTATGACAAAAATATATAAGCTGAATTATTTAATGCAAAAGTTCAACATTAAAATAAATTATCAAAAAATTTCCAAATTTTGGGTTGTTGCAATTAAAATTCCCTGATAATTTTTGAAATTACTTGGATTCCCTGATATTTCCATGATATTTCAAGGTTGCTTTAAATTCCCTGATAATTCCAGATTTTCCAGGTCTGTGGCCACCCTGTTCTGTCTCACAATTGTCACGCCTTACCCAAATCTCATCTCGCATTACGAAACAATCGAGAAGTGTGTTACCGTCCTTGTCATAGGCTTCGAGAAAATTCAACGATGCAATACAATGTCGTGCAGTAAACTTCAAGAAATTTGGGGGAAATGAAATGAGAGTTCCATAGTCAGAAAGTGGTGACTTCCACAAATTTTATCATTGATTTTCATCGTCAGGTCATTAGTTACTGACCACTGTGCTCCTCATCACAGACACAGGTGTGGACATTTTTAAACTGATTGCACTCATTATCTTGTCTCCGTAAACTCACAGAGTTGCTGATGAATTTCAATTGGTTTGAGGCTTTTTTACCACTATAAATCTAATCACTCAACGCACCTCAAAACTCGCAGAATTTTCTATTGTAGCACACATTTCAATAATTCAAAATGAACAAAGTAGAAAAATCACAATCCACACGCTACGACAGCTTGATGCATACAGAGTGTAGAAACATTTTGATTCCAAGATGGCAGCCCCATCCCCAAGCTAGACACCAACGTAAGTTGTTTTCTGGATAGCCTTCACATACAATGTATTTTCAAGTGACAACTATGCAGGGAGAGTGAACCAGTTTCAACAACAACCCATGGGAATGTCTGCTGCATAAATGAGACAAGATCATCAATGACAGGTGACGGATAATGGGGAGAGGAGGAACAACTGCGAAATATGAAATTCTAATAATAACAAAAAGTAGTTAAATTTGGTTAAATACACGAAATTAACTAAATTGCAAAGCAAACAATGACAGAATATCTACGTTACAAAAAGCATTTAGAATCACCTGGAACAGATACAACAAAACACGAAAACCTATAATGCGGTAATCAAACTGGGGGCATTATATGCATTGGAAGCTAATTATTGGGGGCAGACCACTAATTAAAGGCTATGAATGCAATAAAGAAATTTTTTAAGGAAAATCTTCAGTCCACTTTGTACAGGAAGATTTTTGATGAAAGGAAAATCTCATTAACTGTATCAGCATTCTGACATGTTCTGAAAAAGACATATCAGAATAAATAAACACATACGGACCAAGAGAATTCTGAACTTGCCATCTCAATGAAAGTTAAGAACAAGTTGAGATTCGTAGAGGGCAAAAGTGGATGGGTACAGGAGAGAAGGGGAGCGAAACTGCTACTGGGGCACGTGCTCCATCGCAATTAAAATAAATTAAAAACTGGCTACGAGCAGGGGACCCCCTGGAAACTGAAATCTAGCAACCATCAATTTGCCAAGAAATAATTTATTTTTATTAGAAGAGGAAGCACCTGGATGAAGACATTTTGAGTGGGGGGGGGGGGGGGGAGGAGAGGAAATATCTGCTA
>JARYHS010005557.1:6590653-6775123 GCA_031002005.1 Vandiemenella viatica | reverse complement strand
GAACAGGTCCCAAGTTAGATCCCTTAAACCTTAGTGTAGTCCTAGAGGATGCCCTGCCTCATTATGGTGAAGTGCATAACTGTAACTGTTGGGTAGTTGGTACTAGTTCGAGTTTTGTCTACTGTGTCGTTCTCGTGTGGCAGGTTCGTGACGGGCCCGCTGTGCAGGAGACACCAGCGGCGCGTGCACATAGCGCGCGAGCAGGCGGTGCGCAAGAAGCCCGCCGCCGCGGCGCCGCCCCCGCCGGCCGCCGAGGCCCCCGCGGAGCCGCCCAAGAGGGCGCGGCCGCGCAACCCGCGCCCGCACCAGTGCCCGTACTGCGCGGGCGGCGGCGCGCCCTTCCGCGAGCTGGCGGCGCTGGCGCGGCACCTGCGGCGCGCGCACGCCGACCGCTACCACTGCTGCGTGCCGTGCGCCACGCGCTTCGCCACGCGCGCCGAGCTCGCCGCGCACGCCGCCGAGCGGCACGGCCGCCGCCCCCGGCCCTCCGCCGCCGCCGTCGCCGCCGCCGCCGTCGCCGCGCCGCCGCCCCCGCGCCGCGCCGCGACCCAGGTACGCCTCACACGGGCCGTGGCGCTCGGCCACTGCCGGGTGCCGCATCCGCGGCGCTCCCCGTGGGCACCCTGTATGGCTGCAAAACATGCCCCGCCCCCCGTCTCCATTGTTAATTTTCCGATGGCCTGATTCTGTGGCAGGGGCGGATGTCAGTGTTACCACCTTATGAAAAATAATGTCGCTAGACCTGGCCTAAAAACTCACTAGATTACGGGATATTTAGAACTAAAATATTCGCTAGAAATCGCTAAATGATATGAAGGAAAATGTTAAAGTAAGTAATATAAAAATATTTTAATAATTAATAATTTCGTTAAATTCAACATAATATTATATAAAAAAATCAACATCAAATTCTTCAGTCGGTATTTATTCTTCATCATCTTGGCCCCATTAGAGTTACAGTTTGGTTCATAATTTTTGGTTTTAGCCTTTTGGCTTCCGTCTGTACTTTCCGTCACGTTGATTGTTTCCCAATGTGAGTGTCTGCTTACTTTTTGCACCTTCAGTCAGCTTCCGTAAGCCAATACCTGTTTCTATTGTTCAAAAAGGGACAGATCTCAAGAGTTTGATCACTCTTTTTCTGCATGTTCCTGCCACAGGGATCTTCTACTTTGGTAAGCAGTCGCTGTTCTTCTATCTAAATGTTTTATGTAACCTAACAATATATATATACTAGCTGACCCGGCAATGCTTCACTATTGCTGGACTTGAGTAGGTACATAGATTAAATGAAAAAATATTTACATATAAATTTTAAACTGCTGTTTCATTCATTTTCAGTTGGAAAGGGTGAGAGGGGATGCGCTTTGGAAAACATATGGAGGCAGTATTTTTTGTTTGTTTCAAAGTATAAGTGTACAAATTATTATCTAAATCTGATAAAATATGTGCTTTGCCTAAATTATGGGGTAAAAACGTAATGGGGTTGGAAAGGGGGAGAGGGGATAAATATTCGGAAACCATATGTAGGCAGTATTTTTCTGTTTGTTTTAAAGTATAAGTGTACAAATTCTTATCTAAATCGGATAAAAAATGTGGTTTGCCTAAATTATTGGGTAAAACATAATGGGGTTGGAAAGGGGGAGAGGGGATGAATATTCGGTAACCATACGTAGGCAGTATTTTTCTGTTTGTTTTAAAGTATAAGCGTACAAATCCTTATCTAAATCGGATAAAAAATGTGCTTTGCCTAAATTATAGGGTAAAAACATAATGGGGTTGGAAAGGGGGAGAGGGGATGAATATTCGGAAACCATACGTAGGCAGTTTTTTTCTGTTTGTTTGAAAGTATAAGTGTACAAATTCTTATCTAAATCGGATAAAAAATGTGGTTTGCCTAAATTATGGGGTAAAAACGTAATGGGGGTAGAAAGGCGGAGAGGGGATGAATATTCGGAAACCATACGTAGGCAGTATTTTTTTGTTTGTTTTAAAGTATAAGTGTACAAATTCCTATCTAAATCGGATTAAATGTGATTTGCCTAAATTATGGGGTGAAAAAATTATGGGGGTGGAAAGGGGGCTAGGGGATTAATATTCGGAAACCGTATGTAGGCAGTATTTTTATGTTTGTTTTAAAGTATAAGTGTACAAATTCCTATCTAAATCGGATAAAAAAATGTGGTTTTGCCTAAATTATGGGGTGTTATGGGGAATAGGGGGTGACTTTTTGGATTTTTTTTTTTTCACAGGAACCTTCGCAGACGCTCACTCGAAAACACTCCAAAGTTTCATTGCAATCTGATAAATGGTATAGGAATTCATAGAAGACGAACAAACCCACAAACAAACATTGATTTTATAAAGGGTGCGCCAGAGAAACTTACTTATTTGAAATGTCAATAAAAACAAAAGTACTTCAGTTATTGTTTTACATTTTTTTTTTATTTGAGAATACAATATCCCAATTTTTTTTTCATGCAGTCTTGAAAATGACATCGGATAAATGGCGACCCCCATTGCGCATACACTGATGATGTCGATTTTTGAAATTCGTATCCTCTCTTTGCAGCATATCAATCGGTATGTTGGCAATGGCGTCACGAATGTTGTTCTTGAGGTGTGCTATGGTCCGTGGTCGATCGACATAAACCAGGGATTTCAAATAACCCCATAAGAAGAAATCGCACGGAGTCAAATCTGGAGAGCGTGCCGGCCATTGGAGATCGCCTCTGTGAGAGATGAGGCGGTCGAGGAAATGTTGTCGCAATAATTTCATTGAGTCTCGTGCTGTGTGTGCTGTGGCTCCATCTTGCTGAAACCACACGTTCCTAACGTTCATTTCTTCCGGTCTTGGAAGAAAAAATTCCTCGATCATGTTCCTGTAACGAGCTCCATTCACGGTAACAGCGCGTTCGTTTTCTTCAAAAAAATAAGGACCAATTATTCCCATTACCGACATCGCACACCAGACAGTAACTCGCTCACAATTAAGTGGCTTCTGATGAAGCTCACGTGGATTTACACCACACCAATAACGCATGTTTTGCTTGTTGACGCAGCCGGATATGTGGAAGTGAGCCTCGTCACTGAAAAAAACGACCGCGTCTTCAGGCAGGTTGTCAATCAGCATTTCACATGCGTTTTGACGGGCAACAAAATCACGTTCAGTTAATTCTTGCACAACAGCCAATTTATAGGGATGAAATTGAAGATCTTCATGGAGAATTCGTCGAACAGTGGTGTCAGAAATTCCCATAGCAGCTGCGTGTTTGCGAGCCGAACGCCGGGGAGAACGCATAACTGACTGCCTCACTCTTTCGATATTTTCCGGAGTTCTGATGGTCCGTTGAAGTCCATTTCTGGGTTTAGCGACACTTCCACACTCCCGAAATGAGTTAACCCACGACAGAATGGAATTACGGCCAGGAATGAGTCTGTGAGGAGGAATTTCAAAGCGAGCGCGGAAGGCACGTTGTGTATCAACAATTGAGCGACAATTAGAAAAGAAGATCTCGACTGCGAAGGCCCGCTGCTCTCTAGAACAGAGCATGATGGCAACTGACTGGAGGGAGAAACAAACTTGGGAACTTCCCCCTCCAGATGCGCCCTCTCTCGCCCCTCTACCCGCCCAACTCACCACGCGGGAATTTTTTCAAATAAGTAAGTTTCTCTGGCGCACCCTGTATATACGATATATATATATATATATATATAAATGACATTCATTGATGGGGGTGTGGTTAGTTGTAAACATGCAGGCAGTGTGAATTGTTGTGGTTTGCAGGTGGACAGTCGCGGCTACTCGTGCCCCACGTGCCGCAAGGTGTTCTCTCTGCCACACAACCTGTCGCGACACCGCCGCCTGGCGCCGCGCTGCTCCGCGGCCCGGCACGCCACACCCGCGGCGCCAGGCGGCCAGGCGGCGGCGTCCGTGGCGGTGGCAACCGGCAGCGCCGCAGCCTCGTCCACCCCCAGCGAGGCCACCAGTCGTAGCCAGAGCCCCGCCCCCCTCGTGAGTACACGAACATAAAACAACAAACAAGTTTATGCCGATTTAAGTTCTTTTAGTTGTATACAATTTTCCAAATGCTTACTTAACCCTCGAAAAAGTATGGTTTTGGAAGTTCTGCGAAGTAGACAGCTATGTCGGTGAGACATCCTTGTTCGACATGATCCGTTGTCCGCTGACCCATTTTAGTTTAGAGGAAAAAACAGTCAATGCGTGCCAAATCTGGTGAATACAGAGGATGAGGGGATAATTCATCCTTAATTGTATAATTTTGGCCAGCAATATTGTTCAATATTGTACACTGTCCTGTTTGAAGCGCATCTTCTTTTTCAAATGAAGGCTTTTTTTTAATATTGATTTCTCACCTAACTGGTGCACTAACGACGCATAGTTATTGGTTGTCCATTTTCTGAGTAATCTATTTAATCATTCTGCGTGCATTCCAAAAGTCTGTGGCCATTACCATGTTGGCCAATTTGAACATTTGTGCCTTCTTCAGAGCCCGTTCACCTAAACGATTCCACTTATTCACCCCTAAGAGCAAATGTGGGACCCAATTAGCCAAAAAAAAAATCACACCTAATTTAACATTCATAACTGAATAGACTGTATCTTGCGACATGTCTGAGGCCTGTAGTATTTCACGTCAGTTGCCCATCATACTGTGAATTTTTCAATGATTTTGGGGGGTAGTCACTTCTACTGGATGTCCGAACGTTGTTCACCTAGTGGGGATGTTTAAACTCATTTATCCAATTGTAAACAATTGCAAACATAGGAGCAGATATACCACAAACATCATCCAGTTCAGCTTTGACATCTGTTGCTTTTAAGCATTTAAATGAAACACTTGCACACTTCAGTTGGCACTAACAATAAAACTTGGAGGTAACTGAGAATTTATCTGCTGTTAGTTATGATGCTTACTAAAAGAAAATAGTTTTCAACAATATATTTACCATGTGTTGGAATTTGTGAAGACTTATTGAATGGTCCTTGTAGTACAAGGTAAAATGTCGTGAATGTTTCTGTCAAGTAGTTTAGACATACTGATAGTGTGCGATAAGTTTCAACACTTGTATGCATCAGTTAGTTTAGAACCTTTGCTACAATGTTATGACAGCAATCACAAACAGTGCATTAATACTAAATTTGTTTTCAAACTGCAGCGAAGTTTGAAATAAAATCATAAAATGACACTGAAGATTGTTTTATAAGTGATTTGAATGATCTTATAATGATTGTTAAATGATTCTGAAATCAACGAGAATGTTGAATGACCAAGCGTGGTGGGTGAACGGTTAATGTTCTGGCGTCGCATTCAGGAGGACGCGGGTTCGAATCCCCGTCCGGGCATCCAGATTTGGGTTTTCCATGGTTTCCCCAAATCACTCCAGGCGAATGCCGGGTTGCTTACTTCAAAAAGCCATGGCCGAATTCCTACCCGTTCCTTGTCCCCAATCCCATCCTGCCTTTAATGACCTCAATGTTGGCGAGGCGTAAAGCCATAAATTAAAAAAAAAAAAAGAATGTTGAATGGGTGAAAGAAATAATATGAGATGATTGACAGTTGGAGAATGATCTGAAGATATGATCATGTCTTATGGATAGGTTCAATGCATTTAGGAATAGGTATAAACATCTATACTTCATTATGATAACAGTACATATGAAACGTCACTTGTAGTATAGCAGTTCCAGGAAAATAAACACGCTACTTGCATATTTTTTTTTTTTCTCCATGCAGTGTTAACTTCGTGATTCGCAGTGGTTATGCCGTATATTGTTCATTTGACTACAAAGCTTAAATATTTTGATTTTTTTTCCCTACGTTTGTGTGACATGCGTTACTACTGGGTGGTGATAAAAAATTAAGAGGGGTACTATTGAAGTCAAACAATTATCATGGACACCTGTCACGGGAGAAATTTCGAATATAATCACTTTTTTTGTTGCAAAATATAACTTAAAAGTTATTTTCAGTAGATGTGTTCACATAAGCATATGCTGCTGCAGTTGCACAGAGAACTTTCAGCACATAATTATTTCCTCTTTGTTTTCACCAGCTAGCATTGCAAAGCAACTGTTGTCAAAATTGGAATATCTTGCCAGTTTTTAGTGCATTGTCGCTAATGCTCCTCTATAAAAACTTAAAGTGGAGGGGTGAATCGGATGACTGGGTTCATCTTCCCCAGTCCACCAGTTTGGAAAATTCACATTCAATACTCAGTGAATACCTGAGCCCAATGGTGTAGTACCATCTTGTTGGTAAGTAGTCTTTGGCTGAAGCTCTTCCAATGAGTTTTAACTGTTTGCTGAAATGGTGGACCTGACACAAATGGAAGTTCCATTAATCTTCTTATGGTTTGGGCCATGCGAGACATTTGATTTATGGCTGTACCAGTGTTTTCTAAAACAATATGTACGTTCTCTAACAGTGTAACATCCTAATATTGGACACCTTGCATTGTTAGTTTGATGCAAAAGAAGTGTTTTGGCAGTCATCTGCGTGCAATGACTGCACAGAATAAGGATGCATTTTTAACAGTTCATACAGTCTAAACTTTGTGGGTGAAGATCTCATGGGTCACAACATATTGATATATAAGAATTTAAAAGTTTAATACACAACAAAAACACCACCAGTTTCTGTTAACTCTGAATATTGCATTTTTGCCAGTGAGATTGTGTATACTGGTGCACCATAAGCACATTTGCTGAGCTTCCCCCTTCGTTGGCACCATTTTGATTTTGGTAACATAAACATTTGGAAATTAATCTGGGTAATTCAATAAACCACTTGTCTATTCAAGTATTTTTTAAATTAGGTAAAGGCACGATACACCATTGTGCAAACAAAGAACATTGAGTATTATTTAATTTTTTCGATAAAGAAAAATTCAGATATGTTTAGTTTATAAGCAAATACAATAGCTAACATGAACTTAATATATCATTGAAAGAGGTGTAATTATAGGTTGTACCTGAGTAGGTTAGATGTTACGGTATTTAAATTTGATGTAACCCAATTGTGATATAGCACTTGCTCCACTCACAATTTTCCTATTCATCCATTTTCCATCCTTCTTGTTTCCACTTTTCTTGTTTTCTCACCTACTTTTCCTATCTACTAATTTGAACTTTAAATTGTTTTAAAATTTTTGGTAAATTATTCATCATTTCTTTCGGCAATTTATTCCAATGCCTACCTATGAAAGAAAATCTTCCCTAACCTTTTTCCCTGAAATTGTGTGCAAGTTTGTGATCATGGTCATGTTTTTCCTTGTACGCATCTCTCCTAATTCTTCCTCCAATATATTTTCATGCCCCATCACCAATATACACGTCATACGCTCCCAAGACTCTCTTCACCCTCCTCTTGTCTTCTAACGAATCCCATCCCATTCCAGCTCCTTTATCATAGGAGTTACTGATTGTCCCATACTACACTACCACATTCAAGTCGTGGTCTGACCAGAGTTTTGTAACCCAGTTCCCATACTTCTCTAGTACATCCCCTCATCACAGTCTCCAACAACCTTTCTCCTACTACATGACCAATGTGTCCTTCCTAGCTGAGTTTCCTATCAAATCTTATGCCTAGATATTTTCATTTCAAATCTTCAAGTAATTCTTTCCCCACCTTGTAATCGTAAGTACCCTTTAGTTTTTGTATCTGTGTGCCATATAAACTGACTCCTCTTTGGATATATCTTGATTCCATGTTCACCTATTGTAGTTGTTCACTCTTCTACCGTTTTGATTACGTATACAGGTGACGTCGTCGAGTGCGGCAGACTCGGACGGGGGTACCGTCGCGTCGTCCTCGCAGGCCGGACGCCCTCCGTCACGGCAACGCCAGAAGAGGATAAAGAAACTGCCTTCGTCCGTATTCACCACCACCACCAGGTACCCCCACCACGTCCTCCGCCTCTAATTCTTATTGTTCTGTTGTTTTTGTTACTCGGCCAGTGCACTGTTTACTGTGGTACGCAGGACTGATTTTGCGTTACTACTACTGCTTCCAGATTTGAGACAGAATGACATTAAGCTTGTGTAAGAGGTATCCCGAATCTACTGTTTGTGGAAGTTGGAGTTTGTAATTGTAATTGCCAATGTCTCAATGCTGCGCATTAAGTCTGTATGCAATGCTTAATTTTGTCGATCTTTCTTTGTTCCTATCTACAGTTTCCCAACCTTTTTGATGCAATCTTCCATTTTGCCCTACGTTGTGCCAGCCTTTTCGTTTTGACACACCCATTACAACCTACTATCTCCTGCTTCATTTCGTGTAGATCAGAGTTGCTATTTCCAGGCGGCAGTTTGAACTGTAAACTGGAAAACATGGAGAGTGCCAGACAGGCTGAGAAGTGAGATAGGAGGCAGGAGAAATGGCTAGTTAGCCAGACGGCGTGGTCTCGGAGAACCAAATACTACTCGTGAACAGACCATCCAACATCTACACGACACCCTCCTGAAGATTTACTACAGAGTGGCCACAGACCTGGAAAACCTGGAAAATATGGATTTATCAGGGAATTTAAAGCAACCTTGAAATATCATGGAAATATCAGGGAATCCAAGTAATTTCAAAAATTATCAGGGAATTTTAATTGCTACAACCCAAAATTTGGAAATTTTTTTGATAATTTATTTTAATATTGAACTTTTGCATTAAATAATTCAGCTTATATATTTTTGACATAAAATAGCTAACAAATGCCGCATTTACACTAGCAACTTGCATCTCATCTCGCGCCTCATCGAGATATGACGACAAGATGTTCGTACGCGAGCGCTGACATGAACTCTCTCTGGAACTCAGCATTCGAAATTATATTTTTTTAAAAAAGGTGGATGACATCTAAATCAGAATTATAGTACTACATGTAAACTCAGAATTTATATTTTTTACTCAATAAAACAGCAATCGTAGAATAGTAAGTTTATAAAGATGTTTTTATGTTTCACTAAACAGTTTTACAATTTCAAGCAAAGTGTGAAACAGATGTTCCAAAAATATTGAATTTGTGGAGAATCTTCGAAGTCCTGGTTTTGAACTTCTTTTGAGAAAAATTGAACCTATAATATCAAAACAAAAGCCTAGATTCAAGATACCAATGCCAGCAAAAATGTGAATAGCGATAATTATACGGCTTTATAACTTTTTTGTATTAATGATATAAGGCGAATTAAAGCAGGAAGAACATAATACGTAAGATCATGTAAATACTAACCAGAGGTCTAAATAGGTAGGATTTATAAAGTTTTGTGTCATTCAGAGCTCTTTCAAATGCTGAATTGATGCGATAGTATAAACATCGTGCTCGTGCCTTTGACATGCACCAAATAAACCGCTGCCAAAGCGAGCAGCACAGGCAAGCAACCACTCAAGGTGAGCCTACACGATTGCATGGTTTCTACAAACTCGTGTTCATGCTATCTTGCGTAGACTCTCGGAAACTTACGCGTAAGTTTTAACTTTGCAACAGAAGAAATTGAAGATGGAACAAAAGAAGCTACAATAACTGAACCAGAAGATTTCAAAAGAAAAGTGTAGCAAATGAAAAAAAAAGGCATAAAAAAGCTAAGCTTTTGACTGAGTCAAGTTACTGATGAACAATTTAAAAATCTTCAATTATTTCATCTACCAAACATTGAAAGATTACTAAATTGTTCTAGTTCATATTAGTCATAATCTTATTTTTGTGCTACTCATTTTTAATTATGCTTCATAAGACGACTAAATTAGTTATAAAATTTTCAAATAAACATTCTTAAACATGTTTCTTTTTCTAATTTTTTGAGTTTTATACCAGACTTAATTATTTACAATCAAAATCTAATTGAAACTTTAAATATCTTAATCATGCAAATAAACTTTCTAAATCGGGAAAAAATATGGTAAATTTTTCTGGAAAACCTGGAAATATCAGGGAATTTTTAAATTATTACCTTGTGGCCACCCTTTACTACAGTACGGTAGTTTCGTGTTGATCATTGTACATTGTTCCTCTTTTTCTGTTCTTTTAATTTTTTGTAACATCATTGTTTGTGTTTCTAACTATGGTATCAACAGTCCGCATTCTGTCTGTTAATACAACAATATTGCCAGAAAATTGCTGCATTAATAATTGTTCTTGTGTTTAAAAGAGGCTTTTCTCTAGTTGTCGCTTCCCTTATTGTAATCTAATCATTTCCATTTCATTTTGTCCATCTTTTTGGAATTACTACTGGGGAGTGAATTTATAATTTAATGTGTGTATAATTTTTACTAGGCAGCATTGGGAAATTGGTTTCAAACATGAAATTCATTGGTGACCCTTCAAGAAGCTGCTTTTATAAACTATTTTTTGTGTTTGTGCAGAAGCTTACTATATAGTGATCTGCTTTGACTAGTGTTGAAAACTGAAAAAAAACCAAGATGTTTTTTTTTCAGATTTGTGAGAAAAAAAAAACACAAAAAAAACCTAGCACCCTGGTTTTTTTTCTAAATTTGTTTTTTTTTTCTTCAGAAAACAATATATTTGATAAATTATAGTTTTATTTTCGGAAGTTACATTTTACATGTGTGTTTTAAATCTTACTAAATCATATAATGCCTCTAGATCCATAACTTCAGAAGTAGTTACATTTTATTTTACTGGTTGTATTGTACACAAAATATTTTGAGATTGCAATTTTAATTGTGAGCAAAGTACGCACTGTGCATAAAAACTGCGCCAATAGTTGCATATTACGGTCTTTTAAGTTTGAATTTAAATCTATTATCATACAAAATAGGAGCTTTATTTCTTTTCAATCTTTAATTTAAGCCAACGGTTACAAGGAAATGATTCATAATAACTGACAATTTAATGACTTAGTATCACTAGATGCTGCGAGTTTAACAAGTATCCGAATATAAGGAAAGCACAATAAGTAATAAAAAGAGGCAAAAAACCGTTGATAAATTTAAAATTCCTAATGTTTTTGAAAAGATCCATAGGTCTACATATAAATTTGTAGGGCTGGCAGCACTAGTTCAAATAGTGAGTATCAATCCAAACAATGGCGATTCCTTCTCGTGCAACCTAGCCTATTCGGGAAATCCCCGTTCGTTAAAGAATACTTCAGTCATTGTTGTCAATATTTTTGATTTTTTTTCTACTGAACCAGAAAAATATAGTAGATTATTTAGTATAAACTCTAAAACAGTTATATGGAATGATAAATGCCTTAAACATATGAAATTTAGTAGTTATGAAAAAAAAAAATGTCCCAGAAAAAAAACGTTTTTTTTTTTCACAGTTTTTTTCGTGTTTTTTTTTTTTCAAGTCAGAAAAAAAACGTTTTTTTACAACACTACCTTTGACCAACTTAATTGTTAAACACAAAAAAAAAAGATTATTATTTGTGCATCTCTCTTCTATTTGTCTGATAGATACATGAAACACTAAGTCATAGGATGTAACACTGCGATGCTGGCAGAAACCACTGGTGAATATATATGTATATACTGTTCTAGGGAAGACAGTAGTGATAAAGGGACGTGACATTAAAAAAAGTCTAATCTGAAAATAAGATAGGATAGGGAAAATAAACAGTTACCTGTCACTTACCACAGATGAAGGCAGGAGGGCGAGACACGTAAAAACACACGAATTGCACAATATTTCGACTTTAGATGTGGTCGACCACATCTTTCCCCCTACCATCTCTCGCCTCCCACATGACTAGGACTAAAGTCGAAATATTGTGCAATTCGTTTGTTTTTGTGTTTTTACGTGTCTCGCCCTCCTGCCTTCAGCTGTGGTAAGTGACGGGTAACTGTTTATTTTCCCTATCCTATCTTATTTACAGTGCCTCGCGGCAGTTTGTTTGTTTCCTTTATCCAAAAAGTCTAATCTATAATTGTTACCTCAGAAGTTACTGTTGATGGGATGTTTTGTTGTATTGTTATCGAATCCACTGCGATTTGTCACACGCTATGTAACAGATGCTTATCGACACAGTACGGTAATATTTACGGTGTAGAACGAGCCAATGAGTTAACTTATCGACAGGTTTTTTCCGTTTCCGTGATACCTGCCGATAACCTCCGCTTGACCCCCCACAGGTCGATGTCCGAGATTTCGACGGCCCGTGCGGTCGAGGTGGAGCTGGCGTTCTTCAGCCAGGTGTCGGACAACGTCCGCTTCAACCTGCAGCACCACCTGGACGGCAAGTTGGAGACCGAGGACGGCGAGGCCGCGCGGCCCGTCGAGGAGGCTACTGCCGGTCAGTAGTTCACTACTCCATTCCATAAATACTGGGCAGGGAGCGTCCACAAACCACGCAGCTCCATTTTGTCCTCCTGTGACCCCCCCCCCCTCTCCCCACGTAGCCCAGGAGGGTATCCATTAATAATCATCATTTATTGCTTTTCATGGACCTTTGAGGTCTATCGCAGAATACCCAGGGTATAGGCCGTCCGGCTATTCCATTTGTATTTTTCTTTAACCTGGTTCTTTTTACAGAAGTGGGGGGTTGGCCCATCTTCTAACCCTTCTTTCTTTCTCATTTGGGCTTGGGACCTACAGTTAAACGTGGAATCCGAACCACGGAGCGTCCTGGCATAGCTCATATGATTAAACACAACTCTCAAATTCCTGCGCTTGCCGGGATTCGTGCCCGGGGCAGGAGCAGCGAAAGTTTTGAAAGCAAGCGCCTTAGCCACTGAGCCACCAGAACGCTCTATCCATTAATAATGTGAGGTAAAATTGGGGGGGGGGGGGGTCCGGCAAAATCTGATGTCATTTTAAGGGAAAGATTCGACCAGATCTCACGAAGTCCCACCAGAGGGGGAGGGGGGGGGGGCCTGGGAATACTGGAAAATCACCTAACGTTATTAAAGGTTGCCCCCCAACGTGGCTTTTACCTCTAAACCCTCTCCCCCCATGTAGCACGTAGCTTTTTTCTTCTACTGATGCCAGAAGACATTTAGTACTGTTTTCTCTTGTCAAACTATCTTAAATTACATGCAGAGATAATTAAATGAGGGAAATAAATATTCACATGCTGTTGGGTGTTACGTACCTCATTTTTAACTGTGACAAATAACACGAACAAAAAGCTACATGGCCTGGCTCGGAACCCATCCCCTCCCCCCCCCCACTTAGCCTAGAGTAGCTTTTCAGCAAACCCCTCTCCCCCCGCCCCAAGACCAAGCCAAGTTTATGGACACTCCCTTGTGGTAAAATATTTTTCTGAACTTTTTAAAAAGATTTGAAATTATGACTTTTAAAATTTCCATACCCTCTTGCAAGGGTTTTTTTTTTTTTATTGGTTTGGCTACAGCTTGAGGAAAAGAATTGTGAAGAAAGTATTGCATGATAATATTAACCCATTTGATTTCCTCTTAGAACTTTAGCTTTGGATGAAAGGAAATTGTGTTGTGATCAAAGAAAAGCTGCTAAAAATATAACCATGTTAGTGTGTATTCCCAGTTAAACATACTGTGTGCACTACTCCTCTTTAATCTTGTTTGCTGGCTTGTCTAAACGAATTTTATGTTCCATGACACGTTTTAAGCACTAGAAAAAAGAAGCGCACAAAAATTTAATTTGGTAGAAAGAAAATCATTACAGAAAGGCTATTTAAATATTACGAAGTGTTTGTGTGTTTTTTAAGTGAAGACAACAAAACTACAGCTAAATGGGCATGGGACAATAAAAACCTTAGGACAGATATTTAAGATTTTGGGTGATCCTGTATCACTTTAGAGAATTAACTAAGGTTTAAGGCAAGCATAGACATGGCAATGTCACTTAGGTATATTATATGCATGAACTGAGAAACAAGTGAGGAACTGCAAAGAGATAGTGGATGCAAGAAAACAGAGCCAAAGAGGTATGTTACTGCTAAGAGGAACCTGAAAGATCTTTGAAAGTTGTTGCTGCCATAATGTCTGCTATGTACAATTGGAATAACAAATTGAACACTTTATTCAGTGGCAATGTGAGAGTACCTGGCTTTCACTTCTTGTCTGTCTTTCAATATTTTAGTTTTCTACTATTGATTGCCAAAATCACTCTAAGATGAAAAGACTATGCACGAATTCCTTTTTCTATTGACGCCATTTCGAACAAGCTGTACAGCCCCACGAAAAAGAAAAAATGATTTCTTTCAACATTTCTGTTCTGTCCCTAAAAACCATTTCTTTTAAAAAGAATAAAAACTTGAACATTAAAAATGATCCAAACCATGAATTACCTAACGGTACAGAATCCTTATCATTGGGTTATCAGATTTGTGATTTCTGTTCGTATATTAGGAGAACTTCTGTGTATTTGGCCCTGGCTATTAATGGTGTCATTTCTTAAACTGAAATTAACTAAATGTAAACTTTTTTCCTTATTATCTTAAGACTAAATTGTCTTCAGATGATTTCATCTTTTTTTTGTTCCAAGTGAATAATATTTTATTGTGTCACATCAGTATATGTCAATAGTTCTCCTGTTTAAGAATATGTTCTTAAAAGTAAATCAGTTTTACATTTGTCAATTCACTGTAACTGGTTTGTGCCAGTTTTAATGGCTAGGAATGCCTAGTATCCGTACTACCAGCTTCCATCTCGGAACCCACAATGTCTGTGACGCCGTTCTCGTATCTGGCGAACGCGGTGACACCGTACCTGTCTCTGTGCAGCTCCCGCCGCGCCCCCGGACGCGACGCCTCGGAGCAGCTTCTACCTGTCACAGCTGGACATCTCGACGCAGCTGGCGATGGGACGCAACGTGGAGCGGGTAGGGGGGCGCGGAGGAGAGGGTCGCGTCTCCCGTCCCGCCGTCCCCGGACGACGTGCCACTGGCGGGACGGCTGGCGAACGCCGGAGTGGACTTCCACGCCGGTCTACAACTCCTCAGGAAGGTACGATTTGCACGCAGTGTGTACATGGCATTCTTCTCATTTTCATTCTGAAAGCGCCTAGTTTTGTGCACTCCACGAAACTCAACTTAACAAAATACGATTTTCATTGAGCTGTAAGCCGTGTTCAGTTAAGTTCAAACTAGTACTTAGCTTGAAATTTGAGGTAGTTTATTGAGATTATTGCCTACTAAGAGGTGGTCTTTGCTTTTGCTCCATAACAGACATTATTATAAGTTTGGATGATTCACACCATTATTATAGGAAACTTCAAAAATAAATTCATGTGTATTTAAAAATTTATTCCACCAGTTTAAGTGTAATTAAGTAAAGTGTGATTCATAACAAATTGCCACAAATTTTGCTCCGATTGTACATAATTCACTGGTGTGGAATATCCTCTGTGTTCTTCCGTTTCTTGTTTATCTTGGTTAGCTTGAAAATTGCACAGTTTCCAAATCCACAGTTTGATGGATATGGGCATTATACCAGCAGCAAAATGGAGCATCATCTTGTGATTTCACAGCTGTTGTTTATGGATCAGTCAGTTTGGAGTAATTCTTACGCTTGTGTGTGTGTGTGTGTTTTTTTTTTTTTTTTTTTTTTTTTTTTTTGAGACTGGCAGTAGAAAATGGACACTTCTCGAGTGATATGTGTCAGAGTAGCGCTATCTGAATTCAGTAGGTACTATGTTTGAACCTTGGTTGTGACAGTGTTAGCTCAACTGGGCAGGACACATTCGGCAGGAGGCAAAAAAAGGTTACAAAATACTTCATTTATTAGACGATATAAATAAGAAAAGAAAGGGAAATTAACCCACCACATACCAAAGTGGACGGATGCGATGAGAGAACACTAATGCTGACAAACAACTACAGAATATTTCGGCATCTGCCTTGCTCACAAATAGATAAACGGGCCGTTAGGCTCGGAACGTGTAGAATATCCTGGATACGAGACACCCACCTGGACTTAACCACCGTTAAATTCCAATTAACCCATCACTACCTTTTTTTTTTTCTGCCATGTACTACATTTGCTCATTTTACCATCGCCTGCCAAAATATTAAATATATTATCTCAGACATTGTATACCGATATTGCTAGTCTACTCCTTATCCGTTACCGCCCCCCCCCCCCCCCCCCCCACCACTACACGGTTAGTCATTAGGTAACGTTCGTTGTGCACACACGTTCTGACCGAGCGTGGTGGTGTAACGGATAGCGTTCTGGCCTCGCATTCGGGAGGACGGCGGTTCGAATCCCCGTCCGGGCATCCAGATTTGGGTTTTCCATGGTTTCCCCAAATCACTCCAGGTGAATGCCGGGATGCTTCCTTCAAAAGGCCATGGCCGAATTCCTTCCCATTCCTTGCCCCCATCCTTTCCCGTCTCTAAAGACCACGTTGTTAAAAGGGACGTTAAACTGTTACAAAAAAAAACAAAAAAAACACACGTTCCGAGCCTAATGGCCCGTTTTTCTATTTGTGAGCAAGGCAGATGCCGAAATATTGTGTAGTTGTTTGTCAGCATTAGTGTTCTCTCATCGCATCCGTCCACTTTGGTATGTGGTGGGTTAATTTCCCTTTCTTTTCTTATTCATTTATTAGAGAATGATAGAGGACGTACCAGAGAAGTTAAGGAAGGTTCTCAAAACTTTGGTCTGACCATTGCTCGAGTGTGGGGGCCACATTTTGTGTATCAAATACAGGAGTTGGAGGGAGCTGCTATATTTGTCTCTAAAAATTGTCACAGAATACAATCAGATAAAGGAGGTGGGGTGGGAGTCATTGGAGGGTGAAGAGAGTGCTGGGAATGTACGAGGCGATGAGGCGTGTAATGATATTGGGAGAAGAATTATGAATAGTGCACCGAATGGAAAAGATGATCGTGACCACAAGCTGGCACTCGATTTTATACAAAAGGGAGTGGAATTTTTTTTTTTTTTTGAGGTTGTAATAAGTGATCTAGGGAAGTAATGAATATTTTTTCAAAAAATGCTAAAGGAATTTAAAATTAAAATTTGTAAATCACACAAATAGTCTGGGGAGGATTTTTAACAATGAAAGTATATAAGATGATAATGAATACTAAGAGAAGCTTAATAGTTAAATTCAGTTCAAGTGGTACAGATTGACGGTGGTTCAAGACGACAGAAAGAAGTATGGCGACGTGTGGAGAGTTCTGTGTGGAAATGTTGGTTCAACTAGAACAGGGGACAGTCCTCATCTTCAGCAGTGAGACACCGTTCTGCCACCTTCATCTGTAAATGTTGCCAAACTCACTTTTTGAATCTATCGCAGTTCAGGAGTCATGCCCGATATGCTGGATTGAGTTGGGCGGAAAATTTTTTTTCGGTTGGATTCATTTACATTACTAATAGCAGTCGTGCCAAACCAAACATAATATTTTGATATGAAACTTGAATAATTTAAAAAAAAAAAAAAAAAAAAAAAAAAAACGACATTTAAACTAATTCTGTTAATTTATTTGAATAAATTTGTTTGTGCTTCCAAAATGGTAAATTAGTATAGGGGATGGAACCATTATTTTCCAATTTATTAGTATTTGTTGTTTAATAATACGCCATTACAACTGTTGGATATTGTTTTTATTTTCCGGACGCGTTTCGCCTCTCGCCGAGGTATCTTCAGCGTACAGTTTTGATTTTACATTTGCATTTTGAGGTGTGGTCGTTGCTCGCCTGCGACTTCAACCAGCATGTTACAGTTGTAATGGTGTATTATTAAACAACAAATACTAATTTATCAAGCAACTGTAGAAGAAAATGGCCTACAATAATCAAATATTATTTTCCAAGGTTACAAAAAGATCGTGTCAAACATGAAAATGATAGAGACAAAATTCAGATGTTACGCTTCATAATACAAGAGCATGGTACATTCAGGATAGTTTCCTCAGAGGTTACTAAACATTGTGCTGTTAAAATGCCAATATTCCTCAGACAGAGATCTTTACGTTATGGTGGTTGTTATCATGTCTTTTGTGTTTCTTTTAGCTTCATTGGCTATTGCTAAGTACAGTACTGGTAATAATGACAAAACTTTTTAGTTTTGATGATATTGTTGAAGTATGGGGCACACTAGTTTGTGGACATAATACAGGAAACCTGTTTAATTCTGTAGGGAACCTTTAGAATCTACCAAACAGCTGAGTAGGTTCTATTTGTCATATTTGAAGCTGTGTCTCAGTTTTTGTAGTTTCATCGCCCTTTCAGAACTGTGAGGTAAAACAGGTTGTCCTGCCGATTGTTACCTGTCAGAGTCTTACATCAGAATAACCAAGTACAATGAAGTAGCAGGCTTCTGCGGCCACGTTCGTAACGGAGGGTTTTGCGGGTAGTGCTACGTAAATTGTTCTCGTAGTTGCCTCTTGGCAGACATCCTTATGGCCACCTTCAGAGTCAAGTCATTGGCTTAGCATTATATATGTTGGAAATTCACAATTAACAAACTAAGATAGTTTGTTACAGAAGGTGTTTAGACGTCGTCCCCACGCCGTACATCTCACCTCTAGCACAATTAAGGTTACGAATCGAAGTATTGTGCAGTGTGTTTCTTTTCCTACTGTCCGTGCGTGTCTCAACAGAAAAATTCTCCAAGTAATAAAGGAGAGAAAGAAAAACTGGACGGGACACTTGTTGAGAGGGGAGTGCCTGATAAAAGACGCCTTGGAAGGTTTAGTCTGTGGGAGGAGAATAAGAGGAAGAAAGAGATACCAAATTATAGACAACATCAAGGAAGACGGCAACTACATGGTTCTTAAGAGAAAGGCAGAAGTTAGAAGAACATGGAGAGCAGCCAAGTGAAAACCTGCCCGACGGCAGAAAACCTATGATGATGATGATGATGATGTGCTTGCCTCCTTCCTTCATATGTGGTGAGTGCTGTGCTATTTAGAGTAATCTGTCTTATTTGCACTACTCAATGGCAGTTTCATCATCACCATTATCCAGAAGATGTTTCTTATGAGTCTGAATGATTTAATGGTATTGCATATTATCGGAATACTGTTTGGTACTGGTGATAGAGATCAGAAACGAGGACAGGCAAAATACCCATCACTTCCCACAGGAGGGCCACTCACCTTACAGTATGTCAGTAGAAGTGCTGTCAACCACATCACATCCCTTGCCACACATCTCACTATGTGTTTTCATGTTCATCCTGGCCCTCCTTACTCCATCTGTGATGGTTTATTTTCCCTATCCATCCTGGTTTCTAAAATACTCGTGAACATCCTGACACACAATAGTCACTCTCGTCGGACATGATACCCACTGAAGGTAAGAACTGCAGTGCAAGATAGAGATTAGCATATATGAAGCAAATAATTGAGGATGTATGAGGGGTATGTAGAGAGAAAGATAGAGAAAGAGAGAGAGAGAGAAGGGAGACTGAGAGTTGTATCAAATCAGTTGAAAGAATGACAACAGCAAATAAAAAAAAAAAAAATAATAATAATAATAATAACATCAAAGGATGTAGGAACATATCCCAAGCGTCTTATTAGGGTCTTCGGTGGTTTTATTAATATACTGATTAATTAAAATATAATCCACCAGAAGGTTATGTTGAAGATGTTTGTTTATTTTCCAAAATAACAAGTCAGCGATATTTGTCACAAGCAAAGATACAATCCAGAGATACTGGCGCAGTCTTTGTCAGAGGTGAACTAACTGAAAAAACTAAACTGTATACTGTAAACTCCGAATACTGTAAACTATCTTCTGTCCTTCTGCCGATCTGTTTATATAGTCTCTATCGAAATTTCTGGAATTCTTCAAAGGCATATGCCCGATATTTTTCGAACATTAACAATTACTCAAACAATTAAACATATTAAAAACAATCAGAATTAATACAAAATCACTGATCAGAAATGTTAATTAGAGATTCATAAATACAAAATTATTTACAGAAATCAATTTAAACTGTACAAACATGTCCTGTAGGCAACATAACTTGCATTAATACATGGAATTACAAACATTTAATAAATTCTCTTGCACAATTCGGTTCTTAAACATATTAAATGGACTTTAAATAATTTTCTTTAATAAAACAAAGTCTATATACAATGATTTACAGGAAATTGCAAAATAAACATACCAGATCACATTCAAGCAAACTTCAGCTCACTACAAATACTTCATACAGTACAATACTATTCAAAATTCAGGTATGAGGGCTGTTACAGTCTCTCCGCTCCCCCTCCCCTTTCCCTCCCCAGTGTGCCTGTACGTTGAATTGCCATTGCACTGGATTGTGGCGTTATGATGGCCTAGGTTCAATTTCCAGGCCGTCCAAGTGTATCAGATGTTCTGATTGTGATTTTTAGGTAGCTTTACAGAATTACCAGGTGAATGCTAGAACATTCCCCAATGTGTGCATCATAAATACAGGTTACAAAAACAAAAATACGTCTGTCACACAGTACACTAGCTACACCTTTTACGGGCAGATGGCATCACAGTGGAAATATTAAAAAAACTATAATGATTACTAAAACTTAGCAAAGAGATTAGCTTTGGTGCTAAGCACCCTCTGCCACCCACAATTTTGTGAATTGCAGAGTATATATGTAGATGTAGTTGCTGGTTGTACTTTTGTACAGTTCTTGATATACCACCCTGAAGTAAATTGACAAGATTTTTTCCCCCCGCAGTTTCATTGGACCGATTACACTTTTCTTTCAAAATTCTGTTCCAAACTTGTAAATACCATCAGCAATCCATACAGAAGAAAGTTATGCAAAAACATTCAAGCTTTAATGATTTCCTTTGAATACAGTCAATTTTGGAAAGAAAAAATCACTTACTGGGAACACTGATTTGTGTTGAAATAATCTGTGTGCTTCAGCCAGTTGCCTCCGTCTTCCTGTCCAGTGCCTTACACTCTCAGGCCATCTCCTTGGTGCTCTTGCTACATCTCACCTGCATCTGAAATTGTAATTAAGGATCCGGACGTGTTCTGAGAACTGGTGTACCTTCGATTTCCTTAAGGATGTCATGTGATCTTTTTCTGTCCAGTAGTGTGTGGGATGAATTGTATCTTGGGATTCATCAGTCTCCGCTCATCACCTCTGCGTAGTGTCCAAGTTTCGCTGCCGTACAGTAGTGCAGGTTTATTCAGGATGTACGAGGGCCGTTCAGAAAGTAACCTCCGATCGGTCGCAGTGCGGGTGGGGGGGTAGTCGCGACGCCATCTGTGCATTCACGCACTCAGCAGGTCAGTCGGCATCAAGCCGTGGTTGAGTGAACGTCGGACCTGCACTAGTTTAGTTTTTGTGGCAGTTTGAAATGTCTGCTGCAATAGAAAACCCCGCCAAATGTGAAGTGCGTGCTGTCATAAGGTTTTTTACAGCCAAAGGATATTCTGCAGCAGCTATTCATCATGAGCTTTGTGCCGTGTACGGACCAAGAGTTATGAGTGAAGGAGTTGTCCATGAATGGGTACGTTTATTTAAAAGTGGACAAGAAAACGTTCATGATGAAGAGAGGAGTGGTAGACCATCATTGGTGACTGACGAACTCGTTCGGATAGTTGATGCAAACGTTCGTAAAGATCGACGTTTCACAATGTCGGAGTTGTCTACTGTTTTTCCGCAGATTTCTAAGACTCTCTTGTACGAGATAGTGACAGCAAGATTGGGTTACCGTAAGTTCTGTGCACGATGGGTGCCCAAAATTCTTACCGACCACCACAAAACTCAAAGAATGACCTCTACATTAGACTTTCTGTCACGTTATGAGGACGAAGGAGAACCATTGTTAAACAGAATCGTGACCGGTGACAAAACCTGGATTACGTACGTGAACCCTGAGACAAAAGAACAATCAAAGATGTGGGCACATTCAAATTCGCCTACCAAACCAAGAAAAGCCTTGCAAGATTTTTCTGCCAGAAAACTGATGGCAACGGTGTTTTGGGATGCCAAAGGGGTGTTGTTGGTTGAATTCATGGAACGTGGGACGACCATTAATCAAGGCGTGTACTGTGAAACACTAAAAAACTTACGACGGGCTATACAGAACAAACGCCGTGGTATGCTGACTTCCGGTATCGTTTTTTTGCACGATAACGCCCGTCCTCACTCTGCTCGCAGAACAACGGCCCTTCTTGAGTCCTTCAAGTGGGACGTTATCAACCATCCACCTTACAGCCCAGATCTGGCGCCAAGCGATTATCACCTCTTCATGCATATGAAGAAATGGCTCGGGTCCCAGCGGTTTGATGACGACGAAGAGCTCAAAGATGCGGTCACAGGCTGGCTCCAGGCACAAGCGGGTGATTTTTATGCAGAAGGAATTTAAAAGCTTGTGAAGAGATATGATAAGTGCTTAAATCGCTATGGAGACTATGTAGAAAAATAGTGCAAAGATGTAGTTGTAAGATGTATATATTAAAATATTTTTATTTAACTTGGTGTATTTTTTTAAATCAACCGGAGGTTACTTTCTGAACGGCCCTCGTATATAGCCCGATTCTTGTGTTCCTTTGAAGATGGTCCGAAGGTGCTATTTATTATTCCTCTAACATCCAAGAAATTAGTGATATAATTTATTTGTAGCATATCAGTTTCTAGGTTGTAACCTTGGTATTTAAATTCTGATACTTGCTCTATAGATATGTTTTCTGTTGAAATTTTGGTTATCTTGTGATCTTTTCCAGTGAAGGCCATAACTTTGGATTTATTGAGTGAAAATTCCATGTTGTACTCTCGCTGTCTTCCGAAGGTCATCTTCTGATTCTGCAAAAAGCACTCTACCATCTGTGAATGATCATGTATCTAGGTTGCTCTGTCTGTCTATCCTTATTCTGCTGTGGAGTTTCTAATGAGTTTGTATATATACGTGTTGATAGTAGTGGTGAAAGGCAACGCCCTCGTCTCAATCGATTGACAGGTTCCCGTTCCGACTGCTGTTGTCTGGTTCTGACTGTAGTCACATTGTGGCTGTACAGTTTTCCTCAGAGGCCTGAATAATAGCTTTCCCTTCCCACTGGCGTTACATTTGTTCCACTGCTCTACATCTACATCTACACTCTGCAAATCACAAGTACTGTGGGTGGCAGAGGGTGCTAAACAACAACCCTAATTCTGTGTATTCCAATCCCAAACAGAACGAGGAAAGAAGGCATACATAAATGAATCAGTACGGCATCTTATTTCTCGAATCTTATCCCTCCTCTCATTGCGACCTAAATAGGTTGGCGGAAGAAGTATTTCATTGCACTCGTAACTTAAAGATTTTCGCATATTCTCCAACAAATTCAAATGAAAACGACATTGTCTGTCCACCAAACAATCCCAGCCCAACCCACGAATCAGCTCTGTGACACTTACGTAAGGACTGTAACTAGCAGTCACGAATCGAGCGGCTCTCCTCTGTACTTTCTCTAATGTGTCAATCGATCCCTTGCGATACAGATCCCAAATTTCACAACAGTATTCCAAATGCAGACGCACTAGTGTTTTGTACACTATTTCCTTTGTATGAGCATTACAACTTCTCAAAATACGACCTATGAATCGTAGTTTAGAATTAGCTTTGCCTGCGACGGAAGTTATGTGAATGTCCCATTTCATGTTGCTTTGTTCTGTTACGCCTGGATACTTCAGGGAATCCACTTCAACAACTGAATTGTTAACTTTGTACTCGTGAGCAAACGGGGTCTTTTTATTACTTATTTGCATTGCCTTGCACTTTTTGCAGTTAAGTGTGAGCTGCCATTTACGGCACCATTCCGAAATAACATCCAGATCGCGCTGAATTTTTAAGCAATCGTCGGAGCACCTCACTTCCCTATAAATAAGTGCATCATCAGCAAAAAATCGCATCCTGCAATTAACATTGTCACCGAGATCGTTTATAAAAATTAAGAAAAGAAGTGGTTCCTTGAGGAACGCCCGAAGTAACATCTAGCTTAGAAGAGGCTTCTCCGTCAACAACAATATACTGTGACCGACCAGTTAGAAAATCGCATATCCATTCGCAAATCTGATCAGATATACCGTACGCCCGAATCTTTGCTTCAAGTCGGTTGTGTAGTACAGAGTCAAAAGCTTTCTGAAAATCCAAGAAAATAGCATCAACTTGTGATCCTGCACCAATAACTTTCATTACATCATGCAAAAATAGAGCCAGTTGCATTTCACACGATTGGTTCTGTTCTGTTCAGTATCAACCTGCTGCTGCCATCATTTCATACCCTTTCTTACTTTTATGTCCTAACTAACTTATTTCTTGAAAAAATTGTGCCATAAATTTTTAGATGAATTCATACTGTATTTTTTTTTTTATTTATTGCCAGGTAAAATCTGAGGTCGACGCCACCCCACCTGCCCCCGCGTCCGCCCCCCCCCGTCTCCGACCGGCAGCGCGTCCGGCACGCGCCCGCTCCAGCGCAGTGTGTCCGTGTCCGAGGACACGCGCGGCCTCGTGCTGAGCGGGGAGTGGGTACGGCCACGCAGCTACGTCTGCATCGCCTGCTCGCACATCTTCCCCGACCTCTGCGAGCTGGAGGAGCACAACGTGAGTACTCAAAACACTTGTCTACTATTGTAGCTTGTGAGCTAAGACTTAATAAGAATTTTCACTGAAGTCAATGTATTCGTGGGTTTAAACCCTGTCAGTTTTTGTACGCTAGCACAGGTCGATTTGTGTTACTTTTCATTATGCTTTTACAAAATTATAGGTTGACTAGCTCGTACCCGCGACTTCGTATGCGTTTATTAAGAATTTTTTTGCCAGAATTAAATATAGAAAGTTGTTGGTAATGAAGGATTTTTCCCAAACAATATCGAGTCGGCATAATATGACAGGAAAGCTATCACTATATCATCATACCGTCAAACCTGTCTCTTGAAGAGAATCAATTTCCAACATACTTCTGTCACCATTCGATAAGGTCTCAAAATTTCGTGACTACAACTGTTAATCATACTGGAAAAAATGTCCTGTGCCCTTCATACAGATTTCCTTATAAAATTCCATCACAACGATATAGCCATTTAGTCGTCAAAACGTAACAAAAAGACAGAGATTTACTTCCGTATTTATAATAATATTACTGTGGTTCACACTCGCACACTGATTGCGAACAACACCTGAGGGATCATTATAACCTAAAAAAAGTGTACACCTACAACGTTGCAAGACTACCTATGATTTGCCTCGCATTCCACCCCTAACTTTCTAATATCTACAGTTTAACATTCAATCCGAATAACCTACGGCTCAGGCCTGACTCTCATGATGAAAATTTTTTAAAAATCTTAGCCTCCACAGAGATTTGAACCGGAGACCACGACGTTCGTAAGCAAGCGCTTTAACCACCGAGCTGCCAGTCCACTACACGGAAACACGGTACGGAGACGTCCATATCCAACGTGTCTGTCTATTGCCGTATTTCGAAGTTATGAGACAGCATGTGTTATTTATACAAATAATTTTTCAGCCAAATGTAGACAGTATTTTTCTCCATGTTTCATAGGATAAGTGTTCAAAGTTTCATTGAGATCGGATGAAAACTGTGGATTTGTATGAAGAAAAACTAACAAACAAACAAACAAACATACATTCATCTTTATATATAAAGATAGTCAGTTTTTCTCTCCCAGAAAAGATACGAATATTTGTCGTTCATCACTCGGTAGAGAGAGGTTAGAAGTTTGTAAGCCCCGCGTGTTAGTTTCATTGTCTGTACACGTGGAAATGGTGATGGGACAGGAGAAGTCATTTTGTAAAAAGTGAATTCATTGTTGACGAGGAGCGCGCATTCTGTCGTAAGTTCAGTGAAGTGACACCTTGTAATAACAAGATTTACTATTGGTATAAGAAATTCTGCAGGTGCATATTCACAAAGTGACTTCTACTGTGGTGTCGCCATTTCCACGTCGACAGATGGCAGCGTTGTTGGTGTGATGTGCGGTGTGTAGTTGTACGTTTTATAGTTTGTGAGGAATAAAAGTAGAAAATCTACTGCTGCTTTTTGAGTAATCCTGTGTTTTAATGACTTAGTGTTCAACTTCTTTTAGCTTTACAAATTTACACTTTTTAATGAATCTTAAGCACAAAATGTGTGCTATAACTGAAAATGGGTTAAAAATATTCATTAACCTTTGTTGGGTGATGTGTACTGTCACAGACTACTTATTACATTATATTGAACTTTTAAAATGAAGTTTTTCATATATTAATGTTTGAACTACCTTAAAGTAAATGTAACAATGTTAAAAGGTCCATCACGAAGCCCAAATTTTAATAAAATATTATTTTGATATTTGAAAATGCATCATCAACTTTAAATTATTGAAGATCCATAAAATAATGAAAATCACTTAGTTAAAATCTAAAACATTTTAAATTAATCTTAAACTATGAGCAATATAAAAAGATCAAACACAAAAAAAATTGTTTCCTTGACTAACTGTAATTTCACTTACAATTTGAGTTTTGGCTTGGTGTTTCTGCAATTTGACAATTATCTTCCGATCCATTTCTGTGTATGAGTGGTGATTACGTTGAGCTGGCATAAATTTTTCAGTTGCAATATCCATTTCCTACTTGCCAGAATCTTCAGTGTTCACCATTGTTGATGGTAGAATTGGTGAAGCTGCTGTATTATTTACATTCTTTTGAAGCCAATTATATAAAAAAAAAGACAAAATCTTTACAGTGGCCTTGATACCCTATTTCCGTCCCTTACATCTTAACGGAACCGTTCACCTTGTTCCTCACTGGAGTTGCCCAGATATTTTGGAAAACAGTCAATATGAGACTAAAAAAAAAAATCAATTTTCGACTCATATTACAGGCTAAGTTTTTATAGGCGTTTAACATTTCTGGGACGATATTTTTATAATTGGGATCTTTTGTGTTCCCAAAAAACTTAGAAACAACATTTTAAAGCCATTCCAGGCATTTTGTTTGAAGGTTGTCATCACCTTTCAAAACTCTGCTTCCTTAAACAGTTTCCTGATATCAGGTTCCTGAATATTCCCTCTTTCAGCATCAGATAAGCTAGGGAAACATGAACATAGATACTTGAAAGTATTTCCACCTTGTGGTTAATGCTTTTACAAACTGTTTGATGTGAAGAGGTGGAAGCAAAACTCTGTTGGGATCTATCAAATTCAGGTTGATAACATTTTTTACTCCAACTTCCAATTTTGTTCTAATTCTTCAATCAGATTTTTTGTAATGTAAATTTCTTGCTCTACTATCCCATTCACAAATATAACATGGGAATTTTGTATAACATTGACCAGGAAGCATGTGTTTTTAAGTCACCGCGAATTAACCATTTGTGTCCAGTGTATTTAATTTTCTCCAAAACACTTTTCTAGATTGGATAATTTTGTTTAAGATAAACTGAATGAGATACAGGAATTGATGCAAATTTATTGCCGACATACAAGTGGGCGGCTTTCGAGCTCCTGTAAAAAGTCTCCATTCATTGTATTCGATGACAAATGTTTGTATTAAACTGCCAATATCACAGCAAATACTAAAGTATCCTGTTTCTTGAAATACTATAAAATGGTAGATCATAGATTATTGAATAGTTATATAGATTACGGAAAAAAAATGCCTAGCGAATTCATCGATTTTGAGCTATATTTATCTAGATATATGCAAATTAAAAAAAAATTGTGATACATTAAAACATAGCTTATGTTTGCAATATGATCTAAACATTTGCTGTGAAATTATACAAAAAAACTTTTTCATTGCAGATTTGTGTAATGCTAAGTTTTTGGTCAACTTGGTGACTGAAGATAATGTGCATTTTCTAACATTTATATAAAGAAAATTTTATTGCACGCCATTGAGTTTGCTGTGTTAGCACCTACAGATTTGTTTGCAGTTTCTATGTTTATTACCAATCGGTTTTACTGTATTTTACGGACTGTAAGACGCACCTTAATTTTTAAACTATTTTTTTTTTTTTTTTTAAATAATATTATTACCATTTTATAGGTAACAATGAAAGGAAAGAAATGCCGCGAGGCAATATTTACATGGAAAGGACAGGTAAAATACACCCAACACTCACCAAAGCTGAAGGGTAGCAGCAACACAAAACAACACACATCACATTTAGGCTTCCTCATTTTTTTCAGTTCTTCTTTACTAGCCCACCAATTTGAAAATGGTTTTTTTCTGTTGGGCTGAAATGCCACTCAGCTGCTCTGTTTCCATGTCCTTCTGCATATGTTATTACTTTC
Organism: Vandiemenella viatica; assembly: GCA_031002005.1. Classification (NCBI taxonomy): domain Eukaryota; kingdom Metazoa; phylum Arthropoda; class Insecta; order Orthoptera; family Morabidae; genus Vandiemenella; species Vandiemenella viatica. Next base: position 6,746,974 of record JARYHS010005557.1, on the reverse strand, counting down.
AATTTATAGCCCGCATCATATGAATACCTTTTTATTTTTTCCTAGCTACTAACAAAAATAGTGTACTGTTACCAATAACACATCACTTTGAATTCAAGTTCACTGGTACCGTACACTCCAGTGATGCATCATAGGCTAGACAATGTTCTAGGTTTGTGTTGGTGGGGTGGGATGGAGGTCGTGAATCCCCGCGACTTGTGTTCGTCTCGTCGGTGCACGGCTGCTGCCAGTTGAATCCAGTGTTGTTAGATAGAGACAGATTTCCCACGGCATATGCCCATTTTTAAGACTGGCGGGAATTTTAAATCAAACACTGGACATTTTTATATTAATTTCGACCATAAGATGCACATGAATTTTGGGGGCAATTTTTTGAACAAAAAAAAAAAAAAAAATGCTTCTTACAGTCCGTAAAATACGGTACTTGTGCTTATAAGGTTTTATTTTAGTAACCCTGAGAAATAATGGAGCAAGTTCTAAAATAAATGTGTTGTGTTCAACACTGTTTTACAATGGTGTTGGTTTTGGGGTGGTGAACCGTTTTCAGACCAAACGTAATCATTTTGTGACCGGAAATAATGGGAATCGCGTACCTGTGGTGATTGTCCCTGCGGATTATTTTAGGAAGGCCCTGACCGCCACAACCTGTCTCTTCTCTTTCAGTAGCTCCTTTTACGACTTTGTCATTAATCCTTTTCCTGTGAGTACCTGTCTTAGATGATTTTTTTCCTCCTCTATATGATCCACTATAGTTCTCAGGATCTACATTCCTTAAATTTTCCATCCACTATCTTGTTTTCACTATTCCATTGAGTACTTACCATACTTTATCAATACCAGTACTCAGCTGTTTTTTTCAATATTTTTTCGTCTTCTATATTAACTAGTAATCAATAACTTCCAGTGATTTCCATTCCGTGTGCTGATTGTTGTAATATCATCTGCAAATTTGAGGTTTCCTCTATCGGTGGGACCATACATTTGTGAATTTTATATAGCCTAGTTTCCTCCTACAATTACTCGTCCCCTTTGTTATTATTAGAGATTTCACGTGTATTTTGAGATGTGTTGGTAGTGTGTGCCCGTCTCACGCCCTGCCGTGTGCCGACAGATGGCGGAGCACCCCAATGTGATCTGCACGCACTTCGAGCTGGAGGACAGTGCGGCCGAGCCGTCGCGGCTGACGGCGTCCGAGTTGTGTCGCCGCCACCTGGGGGCGCGGGGGGCGTACGACGTCGACGCCGGACCCGCCCCCGAGGTCTCGCCCTCCCCCGCACTGCGCTGCACCAAGTGCGGGCGCTCCAGCTTCTTCGCTCACACGGACTTCCACAGGCGAGTGTAGTCACTCGAGTGGATATGTTGTTATGTTTAATTTACCTATCATATGCTGATTAACTAGACATACAAGACATATGGACAAATGTGCACGTCACTAGCTCATACAATATTATATCTCTAGATCAACTGTTTTGGTCCATTCAGATACACTCATCAATCCACCATTGTTCCTTTGTAGACTCGGAGAGGACAATTGGAGACAATATGGTGGATTACTCCAGAGTCACAATTTGCTGAAGTGACCCAGTCTCATTTGTATAATAAGTAACCACATCTGCCTTGTCATGTTCGAATCCGAATGGCGATTGTCTGTTGCCTCTGGGGAGATTGAATCCTTGTAACTATATTGAAGGGTCTTCAACTAGATGTTTATTTGCTACTTATGACTGCTCTCATTGGCATTATCCACAGATTGTTAAATTTGAAAGAAGATGCTGTTTCCATGTTTTCAAGTATTGATATTTTGCTTGTGTAATGTCTCAATATATAAATAGCTGAAGGATCTTACATACTCTTAGGAGAGATTCTGATCTTTGTAGTGCTGTAGGTGAAATGTTACAAAGAATTGGGAGCTTTTAATACACTCTGTAATTATCTGCATTGCCCGATTGAGTCGACGTCCATGTTTTTGTGTTGATCCAGGTCAAGCTGCAGCTTTCAGCTGTGGATCTTAGAATGTGACCACTGCCTCCCAACAAAGTACTGGCAAGCTTTTCAAGATTATTATTTCTCATTTTGATTTTTAACAGAGAGACTGCTAGAAAGTCAGATTTCTGTCCAGTGTTACACAAGGCATTTTTGTGTGCTGCAATATGGCATGAGTCAGCCTATGAATTTGACTTCTGGTTTCTAGTGCAGTTGTCTGTTGCGTAAATGAAATGTCAATATAACTGTTTTCTGAGGATTGAGATGGAGGCACCGTTTCTTGAGGTATACATCCAAGATTTCCAGGTCACTGGATGAAGTTGTTTCCGCATCAGTAAGGTTGGGGTTCTTGTTCAGCAAACAGATGTTATCACCATAAATATTAAAAAAAATATATATATATTGCTGGTAAATTGTATGTGTGCACAGGGAGCCAAAACAGATCCTTGAGGCAAGTCATCATTTAGTTTAAACATTCTGCTGCAGTCATTATCAAAGAAGATCTAAAATTATCTATTGCTCAACATGTCAAGTAGGTCTGTAAGTTTTCGATATGGAATAACAGTAACGAATTTCAGAAGTCCCTCTTGTCATAAGCAGCTGATAAATCCAAAAAGGCAGGCAGGCTCACCGTTTTATTTTCTATTCATTTTCTATACGAGAGGTGAGAGTGAATACGTGGACATTGCAACTTCTCCCTGCTCTAAATTATTCCATAAGAATGTTGGTTATTTATTCCCTCAAAAATTCTATTGTGCATCAGGCATTAAAGGAGTTTTTATGTATTGGTCGATAGTTTCCATCTTTTGTAGAAGGTATATTTGGTTTCAGTTTCACTATTTTTGTTATCTTAATTAAGGGTGTGCGGTTTAATTGATTAATATGTGCTCCACTGATTAGATTACTAGCGGGACTTCAGGTGTCTACTTTGGCCACGAGACTGAGCCTCTTGGGAGGCCTGGCATTTGCCAGGAGATCCGTTCTAATGCGTCTGGCCATCCAGCTTTTGTTTTTCCACGGATTCCTGAAATAACTCCAGACGAGTGCAGGGACTTGACCTTCAGTATGCCGTGGAGAAGTTTCTTTCCATAACTTGTCTCCCACCCTCTCCTGGGGCTGATGACCTGAATGTTGTTGAGCCATAAAGAATGACCAAAAAAATTGCACGTCAGAATCAACTTAAAACAACGTAGTGTTCAACTCCCCTTATCTTAAGGCTTTACACATCGTCGACATACAGGTAATTAGAGGTGGGAAAGGACTGGGGGCAAGGAACTAGAAGGAATTTGGTCGTGACATTTTTGAAGGAACCATCCCAACATTTGCCTGCAGTGATTTGAAGAAGCTGTGGAAGAGTCAAATCTGGATAACTGGACTCAGATTCAAACCCACATCCTCCCACATGGGAGGCGAGACGATTAACACTCACCCATCACTATTGCAAAGTGTTGGCATTTATTTGTCATACTAGTTTAAATGCCTATCAAAAATGACAGATATCATCTACAGTAATCGTAGGAATTTGTTCTGGAAAAATTTACAATTGAAAATGAATAATCGTTAATTATTATATTTTTTATCCATGATTTTGATGATATTAGTAAAGTTACTCTGATTAGATTCTCAGAGTTTTTGGTTAGGTTTTTTAAATAACTTCATTTGGTTTTATTTGATGGAAATTTTTACTGTTATGAAAAGGAAAATCAAGATAATTAATCAAACTGATACTATCTAGAAAGTTAGGTTCTTATGCAAAATGTCTGAACCTTTTGAAATCAGAATGCAATTGACAAGCAGATTCACTATAGTGCCTTTTGTTCATTCTTGTTCTGAACAAAGTAATCAAAAACTAGGAGAAAGAAGTAAAGGAATATCTCTTAGCAGGCTACTTCACCTGCCTTTGCAGCTGTTCGAGCAGTTCTCTCCAACAACAGAAATCTACTCCTTTGAAAAACTCCGTGGAGTTTTTGCTCAAACTGGTCTCAAAATATCGTATGTCTCTCTCTGAATCGAGATGGAAAACCTGTGAAAACTTGATTTATCGGTGCCAGTATTTCTCAAGTACTTTAGTTCAGGTACCTAGGAAATCATTCATCCTGCACGACCAAATTGGGAAGCACACAGCAAGGCAATATCTCTGTTATAAAGGGGGGAGAGTGGCATCAAAGGAAAATTCACAACATTCTTCCCACACCCTTTTCTCAAGAAAATAGAAATCCAGAAGGCTATTCTTGTAAAAATAGGCCAAGTCTCGTGATTATGTAGTAACAAAAAGTTACGAGATCTTCTCCTGAGCCAAGTCTACTCATTATAGTGTGTATTCACTCACTTTGTGAAACAGAATGGTTTCTCTTGGTGTTATAGATTTTATTTAGAATAACAAAAAAAAAAAAAATTACGCATGTCATACTTTTTGCTGAAATGGAAGGTATAATATCATCATCATTATCGTTGGGGACCATCTCCAGTTTCCCGGGTGTGGTTTATGAGCCTTGGTTGTTACAGACGATTGTTTTCCACCTTTTCCTGTCCAGAAAGGTTTCTCTGTCGGTGATGTACTCCCAATTCCAGCCTCTTCTCTCTACGTCCTCCTTCAGTTGGTCTGTCCATCTTCATCTTGGTCTTCCCACTGGTCTTTTGCCCACTATCCTTTTTTCCAAATAAGTTTTTGGCAGTCTTTTACTAGTCATTCTCTTCACATGCCCAAACCACCGAAGTCTTGATGACCTAAGTCTCTCTTCCATGGATTCCCTTAGCTCTAGGTTTGTACTTTCATCATTCTTTACGCGGTCAAGTCTAGTTTTCTGGAGGGCCGTTCTAAGAAACTTCATTTCACATGCTTGGATCTTGCTAAGGCCCTTTGAGGTTAGTGTGCATGTTTCCAAAGCATATGTGAGAATAGGAATGAGATGATTTGTACAAGATAATGTTTGTTCTTCTGGGAACCTTCATGTCCCATAGTAATGTAGAAGTTGGCTCCTTTGGTTACTCTACTCATTATTTTTAACTCACTTCTACCATTATTGGCAATTATGCTCCCCAGGTAGCTGAATTGGTCAACAACTTCAACTTCGTGGTGTTGTAATTTTATATGACAGTCTGTGTTCTTTCGGCTTATTTTTAGTGCTACAGTTTTTTTTTTATATATTCAATTTCATTCCATATTCTTCAAACTTATCATTCCACATCTTCAGTTTGTTTTGTATTCCTTCTTCTGTTTCGTGCCATAGTGCTACATCATCTGCAAACACCAGTGCCTGTAGATCTCTATTGAATGTTCTCTTTAGTTCTTTTAAGATGTTATCCATCACTGCTATGAACAGAAGGGGTGAAAGGGCACTTCCTTGTTGTACTCCTTTGGTTGTACTAAACCATTCAGAGTAACCATCCCCAACATTGACACAGCTCTTGCAGTTATTGTACAGCATTTGGAACTTTCTAATGAGGTATTCTGGTGTTTTAAGTTTTCTTAGACTTTTCCAGATAGTTGATCTAGGAACATTATCGTATGCCTTTTCTAGGTCCATAAACACAATAATTATGGTATAATATATACTAGTCAAATTAAAAATAGTGCCAGGGAAATCTTTTAAGTATTTGTAAGATTGATAAAGCAATGCATTTAAGGTATTTATATAGGTTTACTAAAACATGGCATGCACAATGGCCAAGTCACCATTTTTTTTATTTTAAGTAAAATCTATAACCTCCAGAGAAACCACTGTGTTTCGCGAAGTGAATAGCACTGCAAAGCGTATACTTAGCTCTGATGGAGATATCATAACTTTTTGTCACTACACGGGCACAAGACTTGGCCTATTTTTACAAGAATTGTTTTCTGGGATTTCATTTTTGTAAGTTTATCGCTTATTCTGAATCGTCACTCAAATGTAATGATTCCATTTGAAAATCATTGAATAAGAACACTTCAGAGTTGAAGATATCAATATATGTTACCAACAATGACCCACTCTCCACAAACCACGCATGTTCGCCATAGCCGAGCAATGCGTATTGCCTCTGGTTTAACTACCACCACAAGTAAATAGCGAGTAACATCCAAACTGAGCATAGGAACAAAGTAAAATTTAAGATGTAGTTAATCTTACTATGTGCATTAAAGAAATCTCAGGCATATAGCTTCATCCAGAACAAAGCAATTAAGTCGCAGGTTTTTTTTATGCTGTCGTCAGTCTTTTGACAGGTTTGATGCACTCCTCCATCCCTTCCTATCTTGCGCTAACCTCTTCGTCTCTACATATCCCTTACAACCCACGTCCTTATTATCTGTCTTCCTGTACAGTTCCTACCTTCTGCTGTTTCGTTCACCAGCAGATTAACCAATCCAGCATGTTTCAAAATATGACCTACCAGCCTCTCTCTTCTTTCTGTAAGCTTCTTCCACAAACTTCTTTTCTCACCCATCATTTCCAAAACTCGTTCATTTCGTACTTCGTCTATTTAATTTTCAGCATCCTTCTGTAGCACCACATTTCAAATGCTTCAATTTTCTTGATTTCAAGTATTCCTAAAATCCATGTTTCACTACCATGAAATGCTGTGCTCCACACATAGAATTTTAAAAAGTTCATTCTAATTCCTAGCAACATTTGAAACTTTTTCATGAAGGCTCTTTTTGCTAGTGCTATTCCGCTTTTAACATTACCAGTGATCGCCCAGCGGTCGAAATTCGACCGTAATTCATATTAAGTTGTTTAGTTTCTTCCATGAAAGAGTAATAATCTAGTAATTCTCTGCATTACCTATAAAATTAAAACGATACACTCCACGCGTGACTGTATGCTAAATTTTAGCTTCTAAACTAACCGTAGCAAATGATGAAATGTATTTATCGATAGTTCGTTTGAATTCAAAATATTCATTTTGACTTAAGGCCGGAAAACTGCTGTAGCTTTATGAAACATTTGCATTTAAATGTATCTATCAAAATAATTTTGTGTGTTTGCTATTTAAATTTGGTCTATTATCATTTTGAATTTCACGCAAATAAGTATTCCTTATTTCTTGTCTCTCTCTCTCTGTCTAATGAAATTACTGACATTAAAAAATCAAAAGACACTTGACCAAAGTTTAACATTTTAAATAATCAAATGACCATATAGTATCTGGAAGAATCGCTACATTCCTTTTCAAAGAATTCCTTTCATAACTTAAACATTAATCTCTACTTTATCCAAGTCTTTCGTTTTACCAAAGACCACAGAATGTCTGAATGCGGGGAATTCACTTAAGAACGTTGGCTCCGATCCTATTTCACGCGCACACACACGTTGGCAAATTAATTTTTTATTTTAATAATCTATTTGTAACATGTATTAACTATGCTTATTATATTTTTGGGTGGTGTGGGACATTCTCCACCAGTGAAAAACTGTTACTGACCTGTTGAAATTTAGATTAACTGTTTCTTTGTAGTGTTCTCTTCACGTTTAGCAGTCTCCTTTTCTGGAAAAGTCGCCACGAATTAAATTAAAAATGCCAAAATATGGGATGCTCCGCAATTGCGAAATGTTAGCAGCACTGTAAAAATTACACAAAAATGATCGGTATCAACCTAAATAGGTTGTTCGTTTTGTCATAGTGATCATGGTTAGGTGGAAATTCGGCCTGGACCAAGAGTAAAAAGTTTACGGGAAATTCGTTCTGCGCAGCCCATGTCGCAAACCAGAGATAAACTGCACAATTTGTTTACATCTGAAGCAATCGATTATCTCTTGACTGCTTATATCGATTCCTAGGTTTGTAAAATATATTATATATAATATTAGCTTTCTGTATTTCTTTAAGTTCCTCTGTTCGCCCAATATTCTGGCCGCTAGCTGTGCTATCTACCAGCCTTCGAAATGTTGCTTCTTGCTTCTATATTAGTTCAGAGATTAATTTCGACTGTTTTGTTTAACCAAAGACCACGAAGTAAGGCTGCTAGCTGTGCCATCTACCAGCCATCTGAGCAAACTATGTAGGCGAGCGAGCGTTTTATTTTACTTAATTTATTGAATTTGTAACAGTTAGCGTTCTCGCCTTGCATTCGGGAGGACGCTTGTTCGAATCCCCGTCCAGGCATCCAGATTTGGGTTTTCCATGTTTTCCGAAATCACTCCAGGCAAATGCCGGGAATGCTTCCTTCAAAATGCCATGGCCGAATTCCTTCCCATTCCTTGCCCCCATCCTTTCCCGTCTCTATAGATCTGGCTGTTAAGAGACGTTAAGCAGTACCAAAAAAAAATGTATCATTTCTGCAACATTTCATCACTTTTTTATTGATTTGATTTATATTCAGTCCAAAATCTTCCTTCAGTGTTTTGTTCATGTCATTCAGTAACTTCTCAATATCCTCAGACCTCTCTGCTAAAAAGACAATGTCATCAGCAAATCGTAACATACTGATTTTTTCCTCCCTGAACTCTTATGCCACACGAAAATTTTTCTGCAACCGTGTCTCACACCCTTTTTAATTGATATCACAGGCATGTGCCAGAATTTTTCATGTTTTGGGACTGTAATTAAATAAATACAGGGAAAAACTAATATTAGACTTTTCTTATGATTTAGGGATGAAACCAATAGCTGTGTACCAAGTGACATGTTTCTAGGATTAACGTAAATACAGTCTAATTTTAATGTCAGGGTGTCGTGGTCGAAATAAAATTTTGAACTTCAATAACTTCCAAAGTAAATAAAGGAAAGAAGTGAAATTTAACACATTATTTAAACTTAGTAAGCTCACTCCGTAATGAAAATCCGAGGTATGTAAGGTTATTAGGATATAAAGTAGATAAGGAGTAGATATACAGAAATCTACCAGTTTCAGACTTATATTACATTATGTGGGTAAAATTTTATCAGAGTACAAAATTTCAGCTTTCTATGACTACGTGAAGTACCTTAGAGTTTTGATTGTCATCAATAGGGTTCGGATCTTTAGGATGAGTCATATTTTTTTCCTGCCTTCTTTTTGAGCTGCAATGCTGAGTTAAACACTGATTCAACGTTTCTGATTGTATTTAAATGTATTTTATATAGCATATAAATACATATTCGGACCATCTTCCTTGTTTTGGTCATATTTCGATGATATTTTTGGTCATACGGTCGGGAAAAATCTGTTAGTGTTTTAATACTACCGAGAATTCACTAGGTATAAATGAGAAGAAATTAAGATAATTATTCACAGAACTGTACTTCTGCTATGCAGGTTGGGGGAAGGAGGGGGACTAATTTTAACTGCGGTCAGAAACCACGAGCCAATAATTAAAGTTATACATTATTGTCACTTTCTAAACGTAATGTTCCGCCCGCCTTTTAATCTCGCCAATGCAGCAGAAGTATCTCAGTGTCGATCCGCGTCAATCAATATCTCAATGAAATATCCTCAGTCATCGTAAAATCTGCAGTGGATCAGTGATTTGACCTACCGCCATGCCGAAAATAATATTTCCGAAAGTGCGAAATTACTTAAGGTAATTTAGAGACTAGTACAGATGGAAGAGTTCTATTCTGGAAATTATTTGAAATTAAAGCGATTTCAACAAAACAATTTAAAATTTAACTTCCCAATGGTTCAGCGACTGCACGGAAGCAAATTATGCTGTCTACAAGAAAGCAAAACTAGTAGATAAAATAAATGATTTACGATTAAACATCTTCTGATGTATAGTAAATTTAAGCGTTTGGTCATATTTTGTCATTTTTAGGTAATATTTACAGATTTTTAAGGTCATATTTGCCTGCATATTTCTCTATTGTTTTGGCCATAAAGATCCGAACCCTAGTCATCAGTCAGTTAGTGAGCGAGTTTGCATCTGAATAACATCCGAACTGAGGACGGTAATGAAATAAAATTTGATATGTTTGTTAAGATTGCTGATATCTATTCATAACAGAGATTTGAGACATGTAGTATCAATATGACTGAAGAAACTGATTTTCAAAAATAGCCCAAAGTGCAATGCCGCCGTTGACTCGACTTGACCAGATACGTAACACCTTGCACAAGCACCTTATGATCAACATAGACACCTATGGGATGGTTTCAACTGTTGGATTTGGTGGGGGAGCAACAATATCATCATAGATATTAAGTGTGAGAAAGAAATTAATCAAATTAAGAAAAAGGGGAGTTGTAAATCGTACTGGCAACTGACGGGTGAGGAAGGCAGATTAGGCAGGAGGGTGTCGGGGCTCCAGATTGTCGGTCGGCCAGTTTCCACCTGTGTAGGTCCGATAAGGAAATGGTATCAGGGCACTGACTGTGAAACAGCTATCGAGGTTACGAGTGTTGATGGCCGACGTGGTTAGCAACGGGGAGTAAACTGTTTGTCTGCGACCATTCATTCTGATGAGTCGTGCGATGAGGTGAGGTTGATGTAAGAACTTAGCAACAGAGGCAGGTGAGCTGGTATATGATCTTTGAATCCTTCCCTTGTAAGAGACCCCATTGCAAAACTTGCGATATGCATCCACCTACCACTACCTACAGCAACCCTACTACTGGTGGAACCTACCCCATAATAGGTCATGCCACTTGTACAACCACCCATCTCATACACCAGCTCACCAGCCTCCTACACTGGCCTCACCTCAAACTCATTATCCATCAGAATGAATGGTCACAGACAAACAGTTTACTCCCAAAACCTGGACCTCCCTGTTGCTCACAACACCCGTGACCTTAATAACTGCTTCACAGTCAGAGCCATTAGAGTACTTCCAGACACTACCTCCCAATCTCAACTCCACAGGTGGGAATTGGCATATCAACACATCCTGCAGACAATATATTCCCCAGGCCTTAATTTCCGATATCGTATTCCAACCTCACGCTGTACACCCATCACTGGCCTGCACAGTAGATTCATGTATATTTATACACCTCATTTCAAAAATTTTCAATTTTTTATTGTTTATTTGTTTGCTATTTTAATTATTTTTTCCATCATTATTATTATTATTATTTCCCATTTTAATCTTTCTTGCGGTTATATTATCGTTGCTCCCCCCCACCACCTCCGACGGTCAATTTCATTTTATGAGTGGCTGTGTCGAACGCAAGGCTTGCGCAAGCTCAGCCAGTTACTTCTATTAACTTGACAAAGGGTTAACCCTCAAATATGTATTTTCTGTATTTGCGTATTATTTCATGTTTCTGCAGCCCGTCTCGCTTCAGCTTTGGTGAGTGTTGGGTGTTTTTTATCTGTCCTTTCCATATAAATATTGCCTCACGGCAGTTTTTTCCTTCTGTTGTTACAGACATATATTCTTTTATTGTACATATTAGTGTGTATTTATGTTAACTTATAGGAACTGCTATGAAGATTTTTCACATGATTATTTGCTCTTATATGTTTAAGGATTCACACAAGAAAGCCTTTCCAGAAAGCCTTCGACTCTGTGCCACACGACTGCCTTTTAGCGAAGCTTCGAGAGTTCAGTATATCAGATCAGCTCTGTAAATTGACAAAGGTTTTTATAAGTGTCATCATTGAAGAAGAAGCCTGTTCTAATGTAGATGTTAAGTTGGGAATACTTCGAGGAAATGAAATATGTGAATTCCGTTTCCTAGTTTTTATTATTGATCTCTGAGACAATGTGAGCAGCAATTAGAGATTGTTCACTGATGATGCGGTCCTTTATAGAGAAGTAAGGAATTTGGCCAATTGCTTACAAATTCAGCACGATGTGGATATTATTTTGTCTTGGTGCAACTGAACTTAAACTAAATTGTAAAAAGTGTGAGGCAATGTACACACTTTGACAATAAATGTGGCCGCCGCTGAAAAATTCTGTCACTCTTATTTTGCACAATCTGACATCAATGTCATCCCAGGAAATAGTAATGCAATACTGGAAATTCTGTCACTCTTATTTTGCACAATCTGACATTAATGTCATCCCAGGAAATAGTAATGCAATACTCAATAAGAGTGATAGAATTTTTCAGCGGCGGCCAAATTTATTGTCAAAGTGTGTACATAACTAACAGGTAGAATCCATTTATTCAGAAATACAAAGTTAACAGTTTAGTTATTGATACAGTCGATTCTACGAAGTATTTAGACTTAACAGTAATATGGAACATGAATGGGGGCTTGCACATTAATTCTGTTGCAGGGTAAAGCTAATTCGAGGTTGTGATTCGTAGGTCGTATCTCGAAAAATTGAAACACACAAACAAAGGGGAAACTCTCATGCGGTCACATTTTGACTGTTCTTATGCTGTGTGGGAGCCATTTTGTAGCAGGTTAACATCATAAATAGGGTACAGACAAGAACCACTCTATTTTTGATTGCTCACTACAGTCCTTATGAATGCGTCGCATAGTAGATTTGGCTGAGGTTCTCTGGTAGACAGATGACCTAGTTCTTATCTGCACTATTGGTAAATATGCATGGGGGGTGACCATTAATTACTTTAGGTGTTTTTTTTTGGGAATTCTGAACCCCCCCTCCCCCCCCCTCCCCCCCTCCCCCCCCCCTGTGGTGAGATTTTTCAGTTTGTGTCGTTTGTAGTCCTTTCTTTCTTTCTTTTTTTTTTTCTTTTTCTTTTTTGAACTCTTACTGTGCTTCAAGAATTCAAAAAGACGTAGTGAGATTTCCATGGACCGCTTCCCCCCCCCCCAAACCCCTTGGTGAGATTGTGATTGCCCCCCCATTTCACCTCATGTAATTAGGGGATTCCCCCATACACCAGCTTTCACTTACAAGTGTTATGAAATACTTTTTCCACCAATCTATTTGTGTTGCAATGACAGGAATGATAAGATTAGGGAAATGAGGTGCCACACTGACTTGTTTTTTCCTCGTGCAGACACATCCTGGAGTGTGGAGGGGACACGATGTGGCTGCTGAGCCCCGGGGCGGGCACGTCCGGCGCTGCGGGTGGCGGACGTCGCCGCAGGAAGTGGCGGGCGTTCGGCAGCCGTCGGAGACGTGGGGGAGGAGGAGGGGCGGGCAGGGGCGGACACCGGCGCGGGGGCGGCAGCGTCCCCGGGACGCCCACCGTGCTTGCCACCGGACACCACCACCGGCACCACCGACACCACCGTCGACGGCACCACCGACACCACCACCACAGGCCCGGCGACGGTAACCCACGCAATTTCTATGTTTGCGAGATGTACTGTACAGCGCAAATCTGTATTGTAAATGCACTCGTCTGTTTATTTCTTGAGCTTGTGTAAAGTTATTTATAATTTAAAGTAAATAGTAAATGTTGAATAGTTATGAAATTTTCAGGTTTAAATTTTTCAGTAGCAATACGTGATTTTTGGAGTTAGTTAAGTTTGAAAGTAGTATTATTACTGAACATTACCAAAAACAATTGTGAGAATAGGTAAGTGCTTAAAATCCTATACAGTTCCAGATCTTACAAAATTTCTACTAAATCAAGTTGGAAAATATTGAGAAGGGTTGCAGTCAAATGAGACCTTGTCTCTTATGCTTGTATAACATAAAATTGCAGGCAATAAAACTTTTCAGCAACAATTAGAACTATCAAGATAAATGAGCTAGAGTAAGACAGTGGTCAAGGCAACAGGTACAGTGACTTCCTATGTGAAGATTTACCTAAACAATCAATAACCACAAAATGTTTACCAATTAAAATATCATGGCAGTACTCTGAGTAAAGACCACATCTTTAAATGTGAAATTACAAACAGAAATAATAATACAGCAGGCTTTTATAACCATGTGAGAACTCTGCTATCGTACAACACAGTTCCTAGAAAGTGCCAACATACACTATTAACAACCCCCATACTGACTTATACACTGGAAACATGTACCCTGTCCAGAAGAGACAATAGTAAGACTTAAAGCCTCTGAAATCAAGTTCTTGCACACCATTCACCAGAGAATGCGAAAGGACAAAGTGAATCATGCAGAGGCCGGTGTAAACATCAGAGTGACAAAATCCTTACAGCGTTGTCGCCTGAGGTGGTACGGACACGTCCAAAGGATAGAGGAAGGAAGCAGAGCAAAGGCCTACCTTAATATGAACATCCAAGGTAAAAGATGCATGGAAAGACCCAAAAAGAAATGGATAGAACAAATCAAGAAGGATATAGAAGACTTAGGGCTTGATTGGAAGACTGTTCACGAACAACAAATATTCCTGGAGCTGGAGAATGATGATGATTATATGATTATGATGAAGATAAATTACTGTGAAATGTGATAACATTCATACAGAGAATCTGGAAAGAGGACTGTAGAAAGGGAGTTGTACCTATCCATAAGAAGTCAGTCGAAATGCAAAAACTACATTGCTCAGTCACTGCAAGTAAATATATGAAAAAATTATTCTAAATAAAATCAAATAAAGAATATAGGAAACATCTAGAGGAACATTATGGTTTTTGTCGAGGAAGATCAACGGTTGATGCAATTTTTATGAAGAGACAAATCATAGAGAAAAGGCGGGAATATGGCAAAGGTACAATAATAGCTTTTATTGACATAAAAAATGGCCAATATTAGAATATTAAGGGAAAGAATATGGTCAAGTTTAAAAAAGAGAGGAACAGACGAAAGAACAGTGGTACTAATAAGGATCATCTGTAAAAATTGTGTGTGCATAGACACTAGACATTCAGAATGGTTTCGTGTAGAAACCGAAGTCGGACAAGGAACTTTATTGTCACCTGTCTTGTTTAATGTGGTATTAGGTGTAACCATCACAGACATCCAGCAATATAGCGATCCAGAAGAGCTAAATATGACAGCATATGCTCATAACATAATTATATGGGAGGGGACAGAGCAGGATTGGGAAAGATTGCAATGGGCAAATGTGGCCTGGAAATGAGAATTTTAAAAAAAACAAAAACAAAAAATGAGATGTTGAGGATAGCAATAAGCAGAGAACCATCATAAGATGTGTTGACGGCAGAAAATTGGAATGGGTAAAATGGTTTGTGTATCCGGGAACCAAGGTAACTACCAACATACAGACTGAGGAAGAACTAGGACAGAAAATATGGAAGAGTGGACAGTTGTACCATCACGTAAAAGAGGCAAGCTGGAGGTGGAACATAGGGAAGGAAGCCGAAAGTACGTACCAGCCAATACTGACTCGTGGCTATGAAACCTGGATTGGACAAACAGAGATATTGGCCAATCACAGAGATGAGTTTTGCGAGAGGGGTAGAGAATGTTGTGAGAAGAGACAAAGTCAGAAATGAAAACTCGGGGAGACACGTGAATAATGAAGAGACTGCAGTGGTTGGGGGACGTTATGAGGGGAGAGTTTTGAAGTTAGCACTGCAGAACATCGAGATGGGAAGGAGACCAATCTGAAGACGCACGGACCGAGTGAAGAAAGGTGCAGAGGCTAAGGGAGTGACTGCCACACTTGAAGGGGGATGTGCTGGACGGCCCACAATGGTGGAAACATTTGATGATGATGATGATGGTATGTGAGGACATATCCACATTTACGGCCTGTATACTATGGAAGCATATTAAAGTTTCTTCTTAAATGTTAGCAATTGTTGTGGTTTTGTAAAGTTTTTGGCTTGATTGTTTTTGACAATATGTTGTCATCTGGTAAAGTCAGAGTTTTTTGGTGTAAATTAATAGAATTTTATGACTTAATCTGTTCACGAACAGAGTCCGTATCTAAAATATCGCACTGTTTACAGGCATCAGCTTGGAAAATTGCACTTTATTCTTTTTTTGGAGGTTTTGGTATTGCATTTTTCTTGTTGGTGATCCCGACACAAAGCCTTCATTTTGAACATGATGGACTGTTTATTGACTTAGGCTGTTGTTTTTCAGGCAATGTGTGTCCACTGTTTCAGAGACCAATCCGGCAATCGCTGTTGCGATGTGTTTATACGGGAGTACACACTTCGACATTTGACTCAATCTGTGGCCTCCGTCTTTTTTTTAAAAAATTTAAGATGTTTATAAATTTTTATTGGATTAAATATAAAAATAGGATTGGAGGCAATAGGAGAAGTAAGAGAATTCTGTTACTTGGGAAGCAAAATTACAACCGATGGCCGAAGCAGGAATGATGTTAAAAGCAGAATAGTACTACCAAAAAGAGCCTTCGTGAAAAAGAGAAACCTTTTAGTTTCAAATATTGATCTAGGAATTAGAAAGAACTTTTTAAAACTCTTTGTGTGGAGCACAGCACTTTATGGTAGCGAAACATGGACTTTAGGATTACCAGAAATAAAGAAAATTGAAGCATTTGAAATGTGGTGCTACAAAAGAATGCTGAAAATTAAATGGACAGACAAAGTAAGAAATGAACGAGTTTTGGAAATGATTGGTGAGAAAAGAAGTTTGTGGAAGAAGCTTACGGAAAGAAGAGACAGGCTGGTAGGTCATATTTTGAGACATGTAGGATTGGTTAATTTGTTAGTGGAGGGAACAGTCGAAGGAAAGAACTGTAGAGGAAGACAGAGATTAGATTATATGAAGCAGATAATTGAGGACATGGGCTGTAAGGGGTATGTAGAGATGAAGAGGTTGGCTCAGGATAGGAAGGGATGGAGGATTGCATTAAACCAGTCAAAAGACTGACGACAGTAAAATATATATATATATATATATATTACTTTCTAATATTTCTTTTGATTGTGTAGCGACTGTAGTTTTTTGCCAACTGAGTTGTACTATGTCCTCTGCACGATGTTGCACCACTGCCAATTTGGTGGTTTGTTCATCTTGCATGACGACAATGTCGTTTCAGTCCATCGGTGATGACTCAGTATTTCTCACCAATATAAACTTGACCTCAATCACAGGAAATCTTGTAGATTCATCTGGTTTGTAATGAAGCTCTGTGATCTTTTGCTGAGCTTTTAACTTCATCTTACAATTTCCATTGGAAATATGTTGTCTTCAAACAGTACTGAAACAATTGACTGCAAACATGATTAACCAGCAATATCATGATTCTGCTTTTTTTTACCCTAAAAAATACATAAAAAGGTATATACTGTTTGCCCAGTTGTTGGTGCAGTTGACTCTCCTACATACGGATTAGCAAAGCTTTTACTGAAAAAATGAGAACCTTTTATTGGTTCCACAGTCAATTACATCAGAACGTCCACGCATTTTGTTGGACAGGATGATCGTATTGTTAGTTCGATGTAGTCTTCACAGACATCGAGAAGAAAGAATTTAATCACTTTTGGGGTCAGGTGTTTCAGCATTGTTTGAGGACGACCTGTTTCCGATGGAATTACAACTATTATGCACAGCGAGATAAAGTAGCTACGGGCAGTCCCATCTCCGTGGTGACAGCTTACTTGTCCGTGGAAAAATTTCAATGTGAAGCTATTAATAATGCTGGAAACCAACCTTTGATCTGGTTTACATATGTATACGTTTGTTTTAAGACCACACAGAGAAGCAAAATTAAAACTTTTTCTTGTCTCTGTCAGTAATATTAAAACAAAAATAAAGTTCATTATGGAATTGGAAATGAATAGGCAGCTGCTTTTCTTAAATGTGCTGGTGAAAAGCATAGAAGGAAAATTAAAACACAGTCTATAGGGAAGCTACACGTTAAATGCTGTCCCATCACAAAAGAGCTCTGATCGAGACATCATTTCGTAGAGCGGAGAGGGTCACGGATTAAAGAAACCTCTCAATTAGGCCCAGTAGAAGCTGGCTGATGGCCCGTGCTTTGAGCAGCAAGAAACTTATCAAGGAAAATACAGGGAGTCACTTCATTTCCTACACAATTTACAAAATTTTATTTCAGTAAAGTATGTTTTTTCCCCGAAAAATGTGACTTTGTTCAGGTTATTCCATGCCTTTTCTACAAATTAAGACTTATTGTACCCCGGTTTTTTTTAAAAAAATTTTTTGTTTGTTTTATTTTTGAGTTATCCAAAACAATGTTTTTTTTTTCTTGAAACATTTAAAAATCTTATGTACCATAATTTTTTACTACATGTTTAAAACACAGCAGTCTCTTTAGCAGTTCGAAAATATTTTTTTGAAACATGTGAATTTGTTTGGTTTATTCAATGCCATTTTTAATTAAAGATATTTGAGTCATCTACAACAATGTTCTTTATTTTCTTAAAACATTAAAAAGCCCTACAAAAAATGCTTAAATGGTATAATTATTTTATAAATTTAAAATGATTGTTTTATGATAGTTAAATCTGCTAAAGAGACCATTTTCCATTTTAAACATGTGGTAAAAACGATGTTATATAAGAATTTTTTAAGTTTTTTAATGTTTTCGGGAAAAAGAGCTTTGTTTAGGCGAATCAAACATACTTGAGTAAATTAAAAGAAAAAAAAAACAGGGTTCAAAAAGTTTTTATTTGTAGAAATGGCGTGGAATAAACTGGACAAAGTCACATGTTCCAAATTTTTATTGAAAAAAATAAATATCTTGAAAATGGCGAGACTTTTACTACAGTAAAATTTTGCCATGTAATAGGACATGACAAGACACTTCTGCGGTTGCACATTCCTCGACACCCTGTATAATGGGAGTCATTGAAAGGGTGGGTAAAGTCAATGTTGCACCTGTCTTTAGCAGCATTTTAACACCAGTGAGGAATCTCGGAGCATCGTTGCATGCGAGATTCCCTGCGATTGTGGTCAAGTGTATATTTGTGAGACTTCTCGAATGGTCACCATTAGACTGAAAGAACATTATATTCGTGAGAGCGTCGAACAAACTACGACCTTTGCACAAATGGAGGATTCATTAGAACGTAAAATTAGGGAATGCACAAAAAAATTTAAATATCTAAAAAATTTCTACAAAGATGTGGGGTATAGATTGAGTCAAATGTGAAAGTGTGTACATGTTGCAACAACTGCCAGATGGCTCAACCAAGTGCAAAACTCTGTGGAACAGTGAACACTCATTGCCAGAGAAATCGCAACATCTCACCTGAAAAATATAAACGGTTCTTCCAGTGGACCAGAAAATTAAGTGGCTACATTAACTTGAAGCAACATTCAGCATCAAACCAGAAGCAATTTTCCAGAATCAGTAGCCACTTTTATACATGTCCTTAATGGTAAAAGAAAATAATGTAGCCATCACTTTCCACATCTTAAAGCAGCACAGACAGTCAAATGCAATTTTTTGTGTAGCAATACCTCGTTCGTGAGTTTATTGCAAAACACATTCCAATCCATACCGTAATGAAGGATTTACAGCTGAAAAGTCGAGTTCATGTTTATACATTGTCCTTCTGTCAGATGTAATGAGAAATGGTTCCTTTCTCCATATTATTTTTTTGTTGATTATTGATTCATCACCTCTTGGTTTCCACTAAACAGTCTGTTCTAATTTAAAGATATGGCAGGTATTAATTTATCTTATGCGTTAAACTGAAATTTAGATTTCCTTTCCTATATTTTCATATAGTGTCATTTCCACCACATTTTCTGGTTTCAGTGCACCTTTTGTTAATGATGTTTAGTTTAAAAGAATTCTAATATAGTAAGTATCATATAACAAAGATATACAGGGTGTTACTAAAAGGTACGGCCAAACTTTCAGGAAACATTCCTCACACACAAACAAATAAAATATGTTATGTGGACATGTGTCCGGAAACGCTTCCTTTCCATGTTAGAGCTCATTTTAGTTTCGTTAGTATGTACTGTACTTCCTCGATTCACCGCCAGTTGGCCCAATTGCAGGAAGGTAATGTTGACGTCGGTGCTTGTGTTGACCCCGGTACCAAATGTAGAGACTCTTCGTGCTCGTATTGTGGACGGCTGTGATACAAAACGCCATTCTCCAGGGCTGCATCAGCGCATCAGGGATTCCATGCGACGGAGGGTGGATGCATGTATCCTCGCTAACGGAGGACATTTTGAACATTTCCTGTAACAAAGTGTTTGAAGTCACGCTGGTACGTTCTGTTGCTGTGTGTTTCCATTCCATGTTTAATGTGATTTGAAGAGAAGTAATAAAATGAGCTCTAACATGGAAAGTAAGCGTTGCCGGACACATGTCCACGTAACATATTTTCTTTGTTTGTGTGTGAGGAATGTTTCCTGAAAGTTTGGCCGTACCTTTTTGTAACACCCTGTATTTCTGATTTTTTTTTTTGTCTTAAGCTGCAAGCTTTTGTATTACTTTTGTGCATGGGTAGATTACAATGAAAACCTGTAACTCTGCTGAACCTTCTGACAACTTGGTTCAGAGAGCTTAGGATGGTGGAGTAGTTTCAGATACAGTCACTAGTCGTCGTAATGTTTTTGTAGTTTTGATAGTTGCAGGCAGTGTCTAGGAGTACGTGTGTTGCAGGAGACAGTATACGTCGCATGCTGGCCAACCTGCCAGCCAAGCGCTCGACGAGACGCGCCATCCAGTTTGACGAGGTGCGTACGAGGTCCCGGACGGGTCTGGTAGTGGTGAGTGTCAGACAGAGGCGGGACAGTTCTATTGTTACTAGGATTCACCTGTACTTGTGTATTTCAAACTCCAAATGCTCCAAATCCCTCTTCCTGTATCTGCAATATTTTCCCAATCCTGTTCTAGTCTTAGGGTATGTCTTTACCTATGCTGTAAGCCTCCATAAACGTTTTCAGTACTACACAGGGTGCTTCAGTTAGGATTAATGAGCTTTAACAGTCAGTAGACAACTTGCAGAATTGATTAGTTGCATTTTATTGCAGTATTACTCATTTAATACCATACAGCCAAACTTTTCTGAGAGGAACTCGCTCATTATGTGGTGTTAGAATAAATGTTTTCAACTGTAAGAGGTGGTGAACAAGACACAGTGTAGAGTTAGGGTATTAGGCACAACATTTCTTCAAGTCCCCCTGCGGGGAATGGGGCACCCACATGTTGGAAATGTCAGACTTGTCCGCATTATACCTTTATTTTAGTTGACCGTGTCACTTGATATGGATTTTTTATTTAAAATATTGAGAGAAACCATTCTGTTTCAGGAACTGAAGTGAATTTGCTCAGAAGAAGATGATATATGTTTTCAACAGACATAAGATTTGGCTCTATTTTTACTATAATTCTTTTTGTGTTACAGTCTATTCTATCACTACTCTGTCTTGAATACCTTCTTTCAACCCAAACTATTTTTGGTCCACCTCCTTGCTCAGTCTAACAAGTAAAAGTGATCAGAGTACAATTGCTCTCTCTGGACTTGCAGCAAGCTAAATGTGGAAACTTATCGCTGAATAGTGTACTTTTGAACAAAGACTTCCAGTATTGATGATGATGCTAATAAGAAATGGAAATTGTAGTATGAGACAAGGATACAGAAGTAAATGTGGTCTCACAGCAGTTACACACTCAATGATGATCATCAAAACTCGGAGATATTTCGCATAGGTGTAGAAAGCTGAAACTTTGTACACAGATTGTTATACCTCCAGATTACAGGGAAAATTAAAACTTATAAAATCCATTTATCTATTCTTCCTCTACCCCTAACATGAAATTTTTTCTACCTTAATAATATTACATGGCTCAGATTTTCGTTTTAACTAATGTGTTAAATTTTACTTCCTTTTACTACTTACTTTGCAAGTTCCTGAATTTTTTATTTTTTTTTCTTCCGTGTGCAACACTTGGACATATTATACTGAACCTCCCATGGTCCTGGAAACAAGTAATTTTGAGCACATAGCAATTGCTATGCTATGGAGAGGCTATATGCCTGAAATTTCTTTTATGGTTAAAGAACAGAAAGTTTAAATATTGTCTTAATTTTTACTTCGTTCCAATGCTTATTTTGGAAGTTACTCGTTATTTACTTATAGTGGTAGTTAAACCAGTAGCAATCTGTATTGCTCGGCCATGGGACACACTGGTTGTTTGCAGCGAGTGGGGCATTGTTGGTAACATGTATTTATGTCTCAGAATCTGAAATTTAGTAATTTGCAAATGGAATTTTCACATTTGAGTGACAACTCAGAACAAGCAATCAACAGTAGGCCAAGTCGAATGCTTTTGCAGTGACAAAAAGTTATGAGATCTTGTTCCGAGTCAAGTCTTACACTCTACAGTGTATATTCATTTACTTTCTGCAACAGAATGGTTTCTCTCAATGTTATGTATCGTACATATAGAATAAAAAACATTCTGGTGCCACTATGCATGCCTTGTTGTAGCAAATTGATATAAATACCACAAATATGTTGCTTTATCAAACTACAAATACACAAAAGCCAAGATTTCCTTCACATGTTTGGTTTCATAAGCCTTACAATAAAACATTATCTCAGTGGTGTAGCTAGGTCAACAAGGGCTCCGGTGCAAAAAATTTATTTTGTGCCCCTCAGGCCAGATGGGCGACCTATTTTTTGCTTTGTGTTGCTGGTAAGGGCCTCCTGAGCTGAGGATGGGGCCCTTGAGTTGTGCTTAGGGGCCCCCTGAGCAGTGAGAGGGCCCTTAGTGAGGGGCTTCCTGTGTCATCTCAGGGGCCCCCCTTAGACGACTTTAGGGCTAAAAAAGGTCGCCAGTTTGCCATGAAGGCTCGTGGGCCTCTGAACTGCGCTTTGGGGCCCCGTGAGGTGTGCTTTGGGGCCCCGTGAGGTGTGCTTTGGGGCCCAGAGGTATGCTTGGGGGCCCCCTCAGCGTAGGGGCCCCGGTGCACTGCACCGCCTAGCCCCATAGTAGCTACGCCCCTGCATTATCTTCCTTCCATTTTATTAAAAATTATTACATGGATAATGTGCAGAGTCACGGGATTTTTTTTTTTTCTTTTCTAAATAGACTACCTATAACACTGAGATAAACTATTCTGTTTCAGAAAGCGAGGCGATACACACTGTGAAGTGCATACTTTGATCAGAACAAGATCTCATAATTTTTTGTCACTGCACTAGCTCGGGGGCTGGACGATTTTTACAAGAATTGTTTTTCTGTAAGCCATTCTATGTGACGAAGGTGGAGAACAATGAGGAGACAAGCTGGGCATAAATACACAGCAGTTCATGTGACCTGTTAGCCACTCGCACACCGTAAAATTGAACAATAATCTCTCAGTAAATCTTGCACGACGAACGATGTGTCTTATTTAGTTGCTACCATTCTGGCCTACTGACAAGTTCAGACTGCTGCCGTTTTGATTTGTGACGTGTGTAGTTACCACACTCTCTCTGTGTCGACAGCCGTCGCACCAGAATCGCCACAGACAGAACGGCAGGCGTCCCGCGCCGCCGGCCCACGACTGGGAGGGCTCCGGGACGCACCTCGTCCGCAGCACGACGCCCGCGGGACGCCGCAGTCGCAGCCTGCTGCTCCAGGGCGCCGCGGCCGACCGTCCCAGGCGAGGGTACGTGCTCACACAAAATAATATATATTCTCCGAAACTGTTTATTGCGGCTTGATTAGTTTAGAGATAATCTAAAATGAATAGTGAATGAAACTTGTCATAGAATAATTTTAATAGCACCTTGTACTGTACTGACTGTTTTGTATAAGCATTGATAATGAGAGGAAAGTCGCCAATATTTCTTTATGCTTCCTCTGCAAATAGTTCCTTGAGATGCTGAAGAAAGCAGAGAACTAGGCCAATAATTGATAAAAATCAGTAAGGATTTTTAAAAAGAAGACTGCTTTCCACAAATTATGGCAATGCTCCACAGGAACATGCAGATATACAGGTTCATGAAATGTTTGGATATAAACCCTTCGAGAGCAGTCAACTGCCAGGTGGTGGCTGTGTGGGTACAGATGAGACACTGCTTTTCAAAGGGAGGATGAGAATGTGCTCAAACTGTATAAAAGATACACGGGGTAAAATACTTTAACCACACTGGCACATTCACTGTTCATTTAGTGTGTTGTTGGTTAGGTTATAATCCGGTAATCATACCGGATAATGAGTACCAGTAGGTTATTTTGGAATCCAATCTATAGAGCACCCTAAAGTATTTAACCACCGTTAAAATCCAATTAACCCTCCCGTGTTTATACCGTACCCTTACTACATATGCTCATTTTTCCATCGCCTGCAATATATTATCTCAGACATTGCATACGGATATCGATAGTCTACTCCTTAGCCGTTCCCCCACCCTCCCCCACTACTCGGTTAGTCAATAGGAACGTTCGTTGTGTACACACGTTCCGAGCCTAATGGGCCGTTTTTCTACTCTTGAACAAGGCAGATGCCGAAATATTGTGTAGTTGTTTGTCAGCGTAGGTGTTCCCTCTCATCACATCCGTCCACTTTGGTATGTGGTGGGTTAATTTCCCTTTCTTTTCTTATTTAAAGTATTTAGCAGCAACAAAACAAAGTTTTCGCATAGGGAAATATCAAGTTTGAGGGGCCATAAAAATTCTGGTTGACACAAGGGTTTAAACTGGTGATGCTCACATGAACCGTCAGCCCACTAGAAGGGTATCATCCAAACGGTGACAAAATTGGCATTAATCACACCGACACTTCAGTCTGTGAACTCCACTTACGATATCTCGCATGGAGAAAATCATCGTTTATATCGTAGGCTCGTATTTGATAGATTGAGGTTACTGGTGAGCAGTACCCATTAATGACAATTAATAAATCTGTTCGTGAAAGGATAGGCTGTTCATTCAAACGTTCCATAAATATCTAATTAAAGCAAATACTTGGTGATAAGTAATTCACAGTCGCTAATTGCACACTTCCTACATTGTGGCCAAATCCACCAACTTTGGCAACTTAAACTTGGGTAGAAATGCAGAGTTAAAGCAAAAACACCTGTAAGGATGTGAAAAGATTATTTAAGAACTTTCAAATTGACATCTAGATTTTAGGAAAATGCAGATAGCACAACTGACAGATAATACTGCTGTGGGGGAAACTAACTCCACTTCATGCCAGTGGTTACATACCTTTGCCCACATCACATCCAAACAACAGTCTGACAACAAAGTAAAACTGCCACTTTGTTGCATCAGACTAAGTGAGACAGAAGAAATTCGGCCAAACTGTCGGCAATTTAATATCGGGTTGTTGAGCCATATTGGGAATACAGAAAATACAAGATGTCTTCCAAGTTAAACTGACACCATGAAAATACGTGTACATGTTAGATTGGGATATTAGTATTACGCTTGAATCAAACAAAATGAGGCTTATCGGTGGCTATAACGGGACTGACACACATTTGCTAAAATCAAATAAAATAAAATATAGATAAAAAAATAATAAATGAAAAAATAAAAATGTAAAGCAGTGAGGAATTAAAAAAGCATTGAGAATTTTAAATTGGCACTTACCAATATTGAAGGTTGCATCTAAACAGAATTCATGATGTTTTAGTAGAATCCTCATTCCTGAAGGCATTTGCTAACCTATCACACCTTCTGATATAAAGTGAAAAAGGGGGAAGGGGTTCCGATGGGAGGGGCAGGAACAGAATAGCTGAGGAAACTTAATAATGTTTTGAGATAGAGAATACGGTTAGATTTAATGTACCAGAACAGAACACCATTCTCCCTTCAGATTTTGACCAAAGCTAATCCCTGTTCTCTTTCTTGCATTAACATTTCCCCTTATTTGCCTAATTTTATGTATCCCAGTAGGATGGTTCGTATAGTATTTCTTGCAGTTGTATATAAAAGATGTGCTCAAAATATTATTAAGGTGCACCTTCATATTTAATCCATCTGGCATCTCCTCTTCCACCTCCACAACTATTGGGAACCAAAATTTAAAAGATTTCTTTTTCCCCAGCTTTGCTGTTAGACCACAAAAGTGGTGAAAATGATGAAAGACAACATCAGTCCTTAGAAAGCTAAAACTTTTTTTTTTAAATTGAAGGTGAATGTCTCTTAGCTTAGTGTAGCTTGAATTAAAGAAATTAAATGTCTAAATATGACACATGACTTGATTTGTTGCCAAATTCCTTTCATTATGTGTCAGTACTTCCATGCCTGCTATTTTGACATTAATGAATTGTGACTGGCTTCTTAATTGTTTGTGGAGGAAGCATAGATCATTAAATCAGAGCCGAGCTAAAACCGATTATTTGTGGTAATATTGTGTTTGTTGTGTGTGCAGATCACTGCCACCTCCAGATCGCCCGGTGACACCGTCCAGGGTGACTCGACGAACACCACTCAAGGAGGAAACCGGCACCGTGGATTCGAAGGCGAAATCCAGCTCCGGGAGAGACAGGTCGGGGGACGGCGGCGACCGGGCGTCTGCCAGGCGCACGCGGACGTCTGCCGTGTTCGACTGTGCCGCGCGGCAGCTCGTGCCCCGTCCACAGACTCCCGCGCCGAAGACGAGGCCGGCCACTCCGCGCCCCCACTCTCTCAGTCCGCACAAGACGGCGGCCGGCGTCCCCCACACCAGGTCACGCCCCTCTCTGGACGTCGCGGAGTCTGCACACACCCCGCCACCTTCTCCCGCCAAGACGAAGAAGACCCCGTCCGAAAGGAATCTGCTTCCCGACGTCTCGGGTGACGGAGAAGTGTCGAAACAGCCGAAGACCAGGAGTAGAGCGAAGACTGACAGTGTGTCAAGTGACAAAAAAGTTTCAGAGTCTCATCTAGAAGAAGAGACGACGCCTAAAATTAAGAGGGGACACGCGGAGAACTTAGTGGGCTCTCCCGCTACCTCGGGAGAGACTGTTATTAAGGGCAAAGGAACGGGTAAGTCCTCCGAAAAACAACTCGAGACGTCTGCTGAAGGTACGAGTCACGAAGTGAAATCTACCGGGAGGACGAGAAATAGAAGTGGGGCCCGGCCTCAGAATATTACCACTAGCCGGGACGTCTCCGTCTCCTCGGTCGGGGAAGACGAATCTGTCCGGGAGTCGCGAGTGCCCTCACCCTCACACTCGAAGAAGAAACCCCGCCCACAGATCAGGAGTCGAAACACTGTCACTTTGGCAACTACAGCTGATGAAGGCCTCGCAGCAGGTAGCAAATCTCCTCAGGCTTCGGTGGCAGCTGAAGATTTGCCACCTGCCGTATCTTCGAACAAGTCTGCGACGGTGGTCAAGTCTACCAAAAAGGATGCTAAACAGAAGAAAGGTGTTCCAGCCTCAAAGTTAATTCTTTTCCCGTAAACATGGCAGCCAAGAATTCTGAAATTGGAGAGTTTACCCAGTTGGCCAGTACTCCACCCACTAAGAAGGAAAAGAAGTCCAAGAAGCCACAGATACCACTGAAGGAAAATGTTTCAGATTTGCTGACTATCAAGGACACAAAAGATTCCAACAGCTTGCCAGGAGATGTGAAGGAATTATTTTTATCTGAAATCAAAGCTACAAAGAAAGGCAAAACAGCAAAGAAAGTGGCTGTCACAAAGATTGGAAATGACACGGCCGCATCAGTTTCGGTTACCGGAGAAGCTTGCGACAGTTCTAGTACACCAGTTGTTTCAGGCCAGAGAACTGGTGATAATGTTAAGTTGGTGAAGAAAAACCCAAAATCAAAGAAGCATCTGACAGCAGTTGACAGGTTTCACAGTAAACCTGTTTCCAAAATTGTCATTAGTGACAAAAACGTAGCCTCGGCAGAAACAAATCACGCCGAAAACACTGACGACGAATTGACAAACGATATCGGACCAGTCAGGGTAGTCCATAAACTCCGAGCTATGCCAAAAATTAGATTCAAGGTGAAAAGCCCTAAAAAGATTCTAAAGACAGAAACTGTCCTAACAGACGACAGTACGTCTGACGTAACTACGTCTGTGGATAAAAGGAAGGGAGAATGTCTAGAAATCCCTAAGATGGGGGATAGTCAGAAGAAGAAAAGAAGGCAAAACCTCTACAGAAGCTTGAGGCATCAGCTATCCCTAAGGATTTAGGGGGAGACACAAAGGGAAGCGTGTCGCCTAATTCTGTCGCTCCCGACACGGTGCCTCCAGAAAGGACAGACGCGACCACCGACGTTAAGATCAGCCCCAAGAAACGAAAATTGATCTCGAGAGCGAAGTCGCCCGGAACGGCCATACAGAGTTCCGGCGAGGTGTTGCTGGAGACCGTATCTTGCACCGCGACAGTCGAGGCGGCCGTCACGCCGACGGACGGGTGCCAGGCGAGTGCGTTCGAGGTGGACAGTCTGGAGGGGGCTAGCGTCACCGAGGACCAGACACACATTGCGGAGCGACTGGGTGCCGTGGACGACAGGCGCTCCCTCATCAGCGACAGGACTCGCCAGAAGAGGGCGAGAGCTCCCAGTAGAGAGATTACCAAAGTTATAACTGACAGTTCCAGCTGCGAGCAGTTAAACACAGTAAAGGTTCGGGAGGAGGAAAGTGTCAACGCTTCCAGTCCGCAGTTGACGGACGCGGCAAATGATAAAATGAAAATTGTGTCGAGAAAACGTATCGGGAACAAAAAGTTGTTGAAAAAAACCAAGTTGGCCAGCAAGAGCATCAAGGCAAAGGGATCGAAGGCACCGTCCCCAATATCAGACGTCCGAGTGCTGTGCCGTTCGGGCGAATCGGAGAATGGGCGTAACGTGGAAAGCGGAGCGCCGAGTAAAATTGAGAAATTGGTGGTAGGTCCAGATGTAAGTAATACAGTTTTAAGTAAGTACGAATCTGGGGAAGATGGGGAACTTAAAGTCGCCGAAGATGCGAAGGCCGGTGAAGAGAGCATCAAAAATGAAGTCGATGTGGAAAAAGTTGGAACGGCTGCGATCGAGTCAAAATACGTATTGCCGGACGGCGGTGACACCGAAACGACGGTCATCCTGGCGGCGATGCGTGCCGTGATGTTGGAAGCGACAACTCTGACGCAGGACGAGTCTCCTCCTGTCGAGAAGCGTAAGCAAGCCAGTAGCAGAAAAAAGAAAAATAAGGCGTCCGGTCCCGTACCTCTGCCAGTGGCGTCGACTTCGAAAAAATCGAGTCTCGGTGCTCGTAAAGTGTGCCCCCAGTGTGAGAAAACGTTCTCGTCAAACTCCTCCTTCTGGAGGCACATACAGGGACGTTGCAAAGGCACACCTATACCGGCTCTGCAGGTGCCGGCGAGAAAAACAAAAAAGGTTGCCAAAGGTCTACGGGAAACTGTCGCAGAGTCCGAAGACCACAACTCGGACAGTACACCTAAAATATCGGGGGACGGTGAGAGTGCAGGATTAACTAGTGTAATTCCTATAATTGAGGACGAAGAAATGTCTCGAACAGCTCCTAACCCCGATAACGGCAACGGCATATCTGGACAGTGTGGTAGTGTAAATACAGAGTCAAACAAAATTAAAATTGTGGAAACTGACACTGAAGACGTTCTGCCTTCTCCGGACAGCACTGACGATACACCGCTCGTGTTCTTCAAATCGGATAGGCGGTCTACTCGGGTGCCGGTCGACTCAGGAGCTTCTGCTGTTATTAGTGAGGAGGACTCGAGGCATCTTGAGAGAGAAGTGATAGAAAATGCCCGTGTCGGTTCGGCACGAGAAATCCCACACGGAGTGTCGGAAGAGGTCGGCAGTAAAAAAGCTGTCGTGACCTGCGAACAGAGTATCGTAGCCGACAGCGTTGAACGGCTGGCTGTAGGGAAAGGTAGTACACCTTTAGAAAGTGTCACGACGGAGGTTGAGGAGTGCAGAACAGACGCTGCTGTGTCGTTGCTGAACGGTTTTGAAAGTGGGTCGTTAGTGAGTGACAAGGAGAAAGAGAACCTTGTAGCAGTGGAAAGTGCAGCAGAATGTGAAGAAGTGATTAAGAACCGTCTTCCTGAAATGGCTGAAGTTACTGAAGAGCAGGATGCCACACTAACCCAAGACACAGTGGCTTTCCCGACAGAGAGAGTAAGTTGTATGCTGTTGCTTGTGAATACTGAGAAAATCCACTGTACTGGTGTGGGTTTAGATTTATATATTTCTAAGGTATTTTTTTCAAACTATTATTGTGTTATATACTCCTTCCGCTGATTTATGTGCAAATCTGTGTTGCCTACTACTCACTTTTTCCTGTAATAATTTCATTCTGTACACGCTCCGGGTTTTGAACATACCCCAGGATAATGCGGGACGCCTACAAAATACAGTACGGCCGTCTCTCCTACAAGACGACACGCTCGCTTGTAAGACCCAAAGCTGACACCGGGGTTGTAGTATCGCCTTGGTGACTTAACTAACAGATCACGTGGATGGAAACTTCTGTGGAATTTTCATAAGATAAATTAAATTTGACCATGTAGCCTACTAGAAACTCAAATGCTTGAAGGTCGCCACTAGATCGGTTTCTAAACCACAAATCTAGAAAAGGTTCTCAGTCTATGAAATTACAACAGTTCACTTCAGGAGAAATTAAAGTTTTATTTTCAAAGTCACATTTACTAAAAGCAATAAACAGTTGAGTATGCAAATCGAACGCTCGTTTCCAAAATATTGCAGATTGTGGAGAGAAATTACCAACCAAAAAAAAAAAACCCCTTTTCAGAATTTCAAAGTTCTAACAGACATTAACCTCGCAGGCTATCACACCAAAGTCCCAACATGGCCGACTCGGTAGCGCCAACTTTCAACAGATTTCCTCCCGCCCCGACGCAAGACTTGCGCAGGCTCACTCACATAATGCTCCCAGGATACAGACAAAGCATGATGGCAGCGGGGCCTTATATAGCGATTACCGAAACCAGTGACGTAACCAGCTGTATCACATCAAAAGTGTGTGTAATTTATTTGACGATCGAGATTATTAAGAGTGTTTAAACTTTGACAATGTCTAGACTTATCTACTAGAAGTCCAACGGCAGTTTAGTGAGAAATTTAGTGTGATTAGTTTTCAAGTTTTACTTAATTTCATGTGGTGATACAAAGCTCTGAAGTGGGGATTAACCCAAACGTTTGAATTTTTACAGCGACAATCAACGACAATCTATCTTCAAAAACTTGATTACCAGACAAATGTTAAAACTTTTGACTAAAACCATTATATATTCAGGATCGTCTTAATTAGGGCTGTCAACTGATATAAATTTCAAATTAATATTCCCTTTAATTTAAAAGTTCATTATTTTCTCTCAATTAAAATCGCTAATTAAACTTTGCCAAATTATTTAATTTTACTGCCAAAATATCGGAAACTATGCTGACCATAGCTGTTGATAAAAGTTCAGCTATCGCTTTACTTGATTTAAAGATATTACAAATCTTAGAATTTTACTTTACTGATCGCGTGTTTCAAACATGAACAAACCAGAATATCTCTTAAAATAAACATTTCTCGATAGGATAAATACACTTTAAAATGATTTTTATGGTGAATTGTCACTATGGGAAAGATTACAGTAAATTTTCGAAATTTCTAAGTCCAATATAAGCAACTTTACAATCGGTCTATAGAACACTTCACCACTAGGGAAACCAGAATTTGCCAAGATTCTAAGGTGCTTACACGCTCCCCTCTGGCTTAACCGTCCGACGAGGCGGACATTTTTATTTAGACCGTTTATTTTTCACCCCGTATCACCTTCACGTACCTTCAGACTGACCAGCGTTAAATTATTAAATGTGAGTGGCCACACTTCCCTCCTTACATACGAGACCACACACCTCGTCGCCCGTCTTTCGGAACGGTCGATCGGACACTCGTGCCAGCTCGCACGATGTCTTCAACTCTCGGAGTCCTCCACGGCCCGTCTCCCGGTCGAACTGGCCGTCCGGTGCATTCTGGGAACCGCACTACCTTCTGGTCTAGTTCTCAAACAGTACCTGTAAGCAAAGTGAGGGGAACTGTCACTTAGTGTAGATGATGGTAGCACAATGCAGAGAGCAAAAAATATTAACTGATTAATCTTGAAAAATTTTGCTTAAGGGGAGCCGGAGGTGCCTATGCTGCCCATATTAAAATCACTAAGTTTAAGGAACATTTATGAACAATCTACCAAACAGAAGAATTTGAAATTTTTTCAACATACAAAGTGGTTTAGTATCGGAGTTATGATGGAGGAATATTGGAGTATCTTTTATAGTTTCCTTTCAATACTTTTTTTTATTTAATGATTAAACTTTTTTTTTACAAAAATTGCTTTATTTTAATCAAATTGAAATGAAACTACTGAACATATTGTTAAATATCTGTGTTACAATTTAAGTTTGACTACTATGAGTGCTGTATAAAAATTTTATCTCCCTACTTTCAGTGGATTTTGAGAAAATGTTCCTTACATTAGGAAAATTCTAATTCACGGGAAATGGCTATCAAAGTTTCTCAATACATTCCTGCACTATAGGATGGATTATCAGGGTCTTCTTCTTCATCCTCCAAAAGCTTCCTTTTTGGTCTTCTTATCTGGCCTGTTGTTCCATCATATTTCATATTCCTTTACAAAAATTGCTTTATTTTAATCAAATTGAAATGAAACTACTGAACATATTGTTAAATATCTGTGTTACAATTTAAATTTGACTACTATGAGTGCTGTATAAAAATTTTATCTCCCTACTTTCAGTGGATTTTGAGAAAATGTTCCTTACATTAAGAAAATTCTAATTCACGTGAAATGGCTATCAAAGTTTCTCAATACATTTCTGCACTATAGGATGGATTATCAGGGTCTTCTTCTTCATCCTCCAACAGCTTCCTTTTTGGTCTTCTTTTCTGGCCTGTTGTTCCATCATATTTCATATTCCTTTCTCTTCTTTCTGCTCCTCTTATCCTCTCTCTGTCAACTTCTTGCTAGAAGATGTCTCAGGGCGCTGGCCAGCCGTGTTTTGCTTAGCAGAAGAGCGCATTGTTTCCGTAATTACGGCATCGCAACTTGGTATTAGTGTCAATTTTCTTTTCCCTACATTCTTCTTCTTCTTATATACACGATTACTAAAATGTGGCATCGTAACCAGAAGAACGCTTTACACAAGAATTATAATATTACTATCAACAGGTGCAACACTGACGTAATTGGAAACAAAGATACGATGTTCGGCGCTCTTAGCGCTTCATTTGTCACAGAAAACAGTGTAGCCAACCCTTGCACACTCACTGTATGGGTAACATAAGGAAATATTCAACTTCAGGACGAGAAAAGCCAAGTAGTTCGCGAAGAAGTCACGAGATGCACTCAGCAATTCCTCTGCAGGCGCGGGAGAAAATGGTAATAACTCCACTTCTAGGGCAAGTAGAACAATAATTCAAGATTTTCATTAAAGAAGAATGTTCCAATCAATTTTTGATAGCAAAAATAATAATAATAATAATATTTTTATTTTATTTGACCACCTCTGGCTCCCCTTAAAGGTTCTATATTAGCACATGAAGTTCTTAGGTTGGTAGTCAGTAGCAAGCATTTACTTATACTTAAAATAAGGATAAGGTAGCAAATCCCTTGTCTAATTTTAATTTAATATGCAATATCTTTTGTTTCTTTTCAGTCTGCATACGTACAATATATTCATTTATTCACACTGATACAGCCGGCCGTTTTTCTTTCCACTTTTACACAAGCTCCTTCTATACGTCTTCCTCATCTAGCCAAATTGGTTCTATTCCTTTATGGAGCCTCCAGAACTTATCTCACAGACAATAATAATTACTTAAATGGAAAAATATATGTTAAATGACAATTCCCAGCTAGTTCAATCAGAGGCCTCTGGTTTTAGCAGGACAGTGGATTGTGGGATTGTTGTACTGTTAGGTCAGAATTGGTGGAATATCCTAGAGTGGTGAAGATAAGATTATTTACTCATGTGTATTATTTTAAATAAAATGTATGGAGCTGAATAGCAAAAATTGAGATTAAATAGTTTGCCTTGAACTCCCACCGTGTTTACGCTGCGTTCTTCTGCCGACAAAGGAAACGTGCCTGATAAATTTTACATTTTGTATGTCAATGCCATTGTATTTCACTAAGTAAAATAGAATTGCAAGGAAAGGGAAAATGACTCATCACTCACCAAAGTTGAAGGCAGCGACGAGAGAAGAACATATATCACGAACACACAAATAAACTCAATATTTCGGTTATTAAACCTTATTCGTGACGGAGAAAATGAGTCATGAGGCTCGGGAGGTGTGCACACGCCGAGGAGGAAAGGATAGAGAAAATAAACCCATCACTTACCACATATTAAGTCACAGGCACTTCTCTGGCCTCTCATTCAGGGGGACACCAGTTCGAATCTCCGTCCGGGCATCCAGATTTGGATTTTTCACGGTTTCCCCAAATCACTCAAAGCGAATGCCGGAATGCTTCTTTCAAAACACCATGGCCGAATTCCTTCCCATTCCTTGTCCCCAGTCCTTTCCCGCCTCTAATGAACTCAACATCGATTGGGTATAAAGCCATTTTTTAAAAAAAATGCACACACTTCAATAGACGCTCACCTTACGATATTTGGGTGTAAACCTTATCAGATCTGTTTACACTGATACCATATTAGTGAAGGCAGAGAAGACCAAGGGAGGGGGAGAAGTAGACAATCACGAAACTGTCAATCGAGTTGAGTGGCCACAGACAAACAACTCCTGAGTTAGACCTTGCAATGCCACTTCATATGGCTCTGTATCAGTAATATGTGGATGTGACGTGGAAAAAGTAGCGGAATAGCAAATATACATATATATAATTGGATAATGGAAACAAAGAAACTGCCGTGAGGCACTGAAAATAAGATAGGATAGGGAAAATAAACAGATACCCGTCACTTACCACAGGTGAAGGCAGGAGGGCGAGACGAACACGTAAAAACACAAAAACAAACAAATAATATTTCGACATAAGTTTTAATCATGTGGGATATATGTGTCGCCTCCCACATGACTAAGACTTATGTCGAAATATTATTTGTTTGTTTTTTGTATTTTTACCTGTTCATCTCATCTGTGGTAAGTGACAGGTATCTGTTTATTTTTCCTATCCATACATATATATAAGGAAAGAGTAAGCATCACTTACTGCAGGGGACACCACAAAGGCATACAAATAGTAAAACATGAATACGGAGCATCTAGCAATTTTTATGGTTGAGTTTTTGTTAATCGTACGGTGCACAGTTTTGGAGTTGGAGATTTTATATCTTTGTTTCCAAAGTGGTACGTATTTATCTAATGCACCTTATCTTGTGAATTTAAATAATTTGTTTGCTTATTGGCATACTCCAAACTACAGTTTGTGCAACACTAGAGCAGGAAGAGATAACATTCCCCCATCACTCATGAAAGTTGGGAGGAGGAGGGTAATAACGACAAAAAAAACACTCCTCGGACACAATATGGTGGACTGTGCCCTCACGTGTGACCGGGCTCCCCTGTCAATACCGTGATGGGGACAGTTACAATCAGAAGGCAGAAATATTACTCGCGGGCAAGAAACTAATCACAAAAAAAAGACACATATAAGTGTTTCTACATGGAACTTTTTTATTTTTTCTGTCACTTATTTATTTTATTATTATTAATTTCCTACCTATTATGTGCTCTGGTATTGTTTTTGTACCCACACCGCCCGATAGGTTCCCTGTCATATGTCTGGCCTCGTACACGATCGAGGTTACCAACTGAAATGTTATGAAGTGTGTTTGTTTCTTGTGGTCGTCTGTGGTAAGTGATGGGTTATTTTCCTTATCTTATTTTTGTTTTATGTCCTCCGTGATTTATTTTTCGTGTGCGTACATTCTCTTTCAATTTTCTATGACACACTGCCACTGTTGTCATGGCACATTACTGTTTATGGTCAGTAACTCATTTTTCTTTTTTCTGTGTACATAGTAAACGTATTTTGCGTACACGTCGATGGCTCCTCAGGTGCTGAGGCTGCCTGTTGTCTGTCTTTAGAGTACATCCAATACTCCAAAGGCAGCACAGTTATATTGATAATAATGCAAGTGAAATATTGCATCCACGTTTAATCTCTCTTAAAGTATGGCTCTTTGTTGTAATTGTAATTTATTGTAGAATTTCAAATTTACTCGATATTAACACTGGAATATGAATATTGCAAAGTTGGCTAGAGCGTTGCGAAAGTGAAACCATCACTTGTCTGACTGAGATGAAGTTAACAAGGCTGCAAATGGCTGAGCTCGTAATAAAAGACAACGTTAGCTATGTCTTGTGTTTATTTGATTTCATCTTTGGTAAGTGATGGGTTTACTCCTTCCGTCCTTGTCATGTTATATGTAATGTTTGTGTATTTGTTTCTCCTAAAAGGGGGAGGGAAAGTCTACATCGATAGCATTTCCATTAATTTTTTCTATATTTTAGAACAAAGTTAACGATACTTTTGCTATGTAAGCAGTGATATCGGCTTTGTGTGGTGTATTTCAGTCCGAAGTGACGAAGCGGAGAAGTCGCAGTGCAAAGTCTTCACCGAGGAAGAGGAAGGTCGTCGAACGTCTTTCAAAGAGTGACAGCCCAGTGAGCCGAGGTTTGTTTCTCATATTTCGTCCTTTCTTGTTGATATTTCGTTCTTGTGCTTCGGGAGCAGTAATTCAGTTTCTTCCTAGTGACACCCATTTAGTGATGTGTTCTATTTGTGACAAATTTATTGTGCAAGGGTGAGCTGCAAAACTTATCCTCCACAGCAATAGTTTGTTACGCTAGACAAATCTAGATAAAACTGACTTTGTGCATTACCCAAGTGTCTGCAGTAGTCATCTGTTTACGTGTAGTATATAAGTTTATCGTATACATTCTTGCAAACTGCAAATAAAATTGCCAGATTTGTAGATGAAATTATTTATGGTCAATGAACCAGAACAGAGGATACAAGAATTGTATGCTGACATCAACACTATACACAAAAACATCAAATTCACAATGGAGAAAGAAACAAATGGTAAACTAAATTTCCTTGACATAGCCATAAAAAGACACAAACAACAACTCTCATTTCAGATTTACAGAAAACTCACCACCACTGACATGATAATAGGAAATGAATCAAACCATCCACAAACTCACAAAGAAGTTGCAATAAGGCACATGCTCAATAAAGATAACTACACACTAGAACTTAACACAATTGTCTTTATAGCCACCAGAAATGGACAGAAGGAAAGCAGGGTACACCAACTAAACAACAAAATTATAAGACAAATAAAGAAAACT
Source organism: Vandiemenella viatica (assembly GCA_031002005.1). Taxonomy (NCBI): domain Eukaryota; kingdom Metazoa; phylum Arthropoda; class Insecta; order Orthoptera; family Morabidae; genus Vandiemenella; species Vandiemenella viatica. Next base: position 6,710,051 of record JARYHS010005557.1, on the reverse strand, counting down.
TCACACAATACAATCACATCATCACAAAAGACATTCAACCACAGTGGATTAACTCCAGATAACACGCCACACCCACAACAAAATAGAAAGTGATGATGACATACATCAACAAAGACACACAAAAAATTGCAAATATATTAAAGAAAAAGGGATTAAAAGTAGCTTTCAGAACAGGCAACACAATACAGAAAAACATTAGAAATAACTCAAACCAATAAATATCACAACTCAGGAATGTACAGGCTAACATGCAATGAATGTAAAGCTCAGTACATAGGACAAACTTGTAGAAAATTTGAAACCAGATACAAGGAACACATCAGAACTCTAAAATATAGTAACCATTCAACATTTGCAGAACACTTACAGGAACACAACCACCACCCAACAAATATTGACACAGACATGCAAATACTCACCATTAACAACAACAATCCACAAATACTAACATTCAAAGAGAACTATCGCATACAAAAAGCACTAGCAGAAGAAAACAAATAATAAACAAATACACAAACCTGAGACACCCGACACTATACATACCACTGAAACTAAAAATAAAAGACATCGACACAAGCAAAACAACACTAAACAAGGACACACAAAACCATAGAAAAACTAATGACAATCATGTGCATTTAAAACAAAACGCGCCTGACAAATGGAAGACTGAATAAAACAATACAGCACCACATAGTGACACAAAGTCGATAGTAAACAAAGCGGACCGGCCACTCATAAGAACATACAGTACAGTGCAATGTAGTGCAGTGTTGTGATAATCAGGACTTTAATAACCATCTAGAAAATGAATCACAACTCACAAAGAAAGCAAAAATCACTGCTGCTGAGAGTAGAGTATAAGTGAATGCAATAGACCGAAAAGTGCAAGTAGATTATAAGTTAGATAATAATTCCACTGCACAAACACAACAACATAACCAATTTGTAACATTTGTACATAATTACCAGGAGAACCCTCTGAAATGCGTTCGGGAGTTCAATAAATGCTCAAACTATCAATTCCTTTGGAATTATTTATTTATCAATATTATCAGCAATTGAGGAAAATGATCCACAACATCCAGTTATTAAACAACAATGTCGCTTTTGATAGAAAAAAAAAGATAGTCTCTAAAAATTCTGGGATACTTTACATCCATGATTCAAAGAGTTCCATAATATTTAAGTGTTTTTGGAAAATGGAGAAGTTGGACAAGGAATTTCTTTATAAAAGTTAAAGCGCGGACTGAGACAAGATATTTAGAAAATGAACGCAGTTTTTATCTACGTTGTTTATTTATGAATGTTTCTCGGGAAACAAACCTAGTAATAGAATTATTTATATACAATGTTTTGGCGGCATAAATCTGTCACCATCTTGGAGTTTGCCTACCTGGAGATTGACATCGCCGGAATATTGTGTACAAATGATTGTATTACTAGGTTTGTTTCCTGAGAAACATTCATAAATATTTAGAAAATGCTCTATTTCTTTGCAGCACAGTAACAACGAGAGTCCATATTAGAATTGTGAGACGATTGGTGGATCCTAAATGACAAATGCAGACAGTGATCCACCATGGCATGTACCAAATTTAAAATTTAACCCAAACATAATTATGATTTTTGTACATTTGCCGTATAGGGAATTGTGCATTATTCATTCACAAGTTGAACTATAAATAAAACTGTGCAGTTGGCTGAAAGGCTTAGAATGCTGTCGCTTCTCGACAGTATTGGGCCACCAAATAATAAAAGATTGCTGGAAAAAAAAACCAACATCAGAGTTCGTGTATTTCAAGAAGTGTAAGAAAATGCATCCCAGGAATTTATTGACTCTCATTCCAAAGATTCCTATATGAATGGTCTTGACCCTTCAGGACTGGTGAATCCAAATGGACGATACAGTTTCATTACTGTAATCGTTATTCTTACATTTGTTAAATGAAAATTTAAAAGCAACTATTTCATTTGAAACAATTATATCATAGAAAGATAACATTCTTCTTCATAATTTTGTATTGGCAATAATAGTTTTTTTAGAGATTAGGTGGTAATGTGGTGACTTTCATATGTGGACTAAATTTAGTATTGTTCTTAGTTTAATGTTATAATTTGATTCATTATTGCCCAACTTAGTCCAGAACAATTAAGGAGGATTATAACGATGAAAATTTCTTACTTTAAGGTAGCTTGTACCCTAGTTAATAATAAATTACATTGATGAGGATGTAAGCTGACTTGGGTGCTTTGGTAATGAGCTAATTTGATTATGTTGCGTCATGACGAGCTAGTTCAGTTATACCGAAAGCATTCTTGTACCTCTGTACCATTGAACTAACTTGGTTTGATTCGACTATGAGCTTTTGATGGCTGCTTTCTAAGTAAATAACATTAATGATAGGTAATATTACACTGCTCCAGTTAAATTATTTTTCAATCATTAAGAATTAATTTACAAGTAATCTACAGCAATTATCAGTTTAAGATCCTGTGCCACCACCTTTTTTGATAGCTTACATATTCCTCGAGGGGGATTTATCTTTTTTTTTGTCGGTGTTTTATAATGTTGAAAACTCTGTTAAGGCCCAGCCAACATAAGTATCTGTTTCTTTACAAAACTGCCTCCAAAGTTGTCAGAAATTTGTAAGGGTTTTTGTTTGATTTTATAAGAAAAACTGTTCATTGGGTAGATGCTCTTCTGTTTGTTATCTTTCAAAGAAATAACACTGTGCACCTGTTGCCGAGTGACTGAAATGGGGTGCGGGGTAAGTCGTAAGGCTCTCCGCGATTTCGGACACTTATTGTGCGGTGACTGACAGGTTCGGCAGAAACGGTCACATCTTCGGATGAAGAATCTCTCCAAGTTCCTGACGTACGTTGTATATCTGCACGTCTGATGACACGAGAGATTTTGAGCCTGTACTGGAGGTCTGCCACACACTTCTGGCGTGCTCGTGTTGCATCCAGTTTCCTTAAACTTGCTGTACCACGTATCGCTCAGTGGTTCTGTTTGGTATTTGGTTCCGTCATTACTGCTGACTGCTCTAAGAGACAGAATGATTTCAGCTCACCTCTGAACACCACTTTATTTTGACTGCACTCTGGGATACAATGGCTGTATAGAGTCCTCAGAGCAATATGGAATGATAACCAAATACCAGAAGACTGGACGAAAGGGGTGATAATTCCTATATTCAAGAAAGGGAACAGAAAGAAAAGTTAAAACTATAGAGGTATTACCCTCCTATCCCACCGCCTCAAAATTATGGAAAAGATAGTTGAAGCTAGAGTACGAACAATATTAGAGCCCATCTTAGAAGAGGAACAACATGGTTTTAGGGCTGGAAGAAGCACAACAGATCTAATATTTGCCTTGAGAATGCTGGTGGAAAAATATTGGGAAAAAGGGAAAAACCTAATTATTGTGTTTATGGACCTATAAAAGGCATACGATAATGTTCCTAGATCAACTATCTGGAAAAGTCTAAGAAAACTTGAAATACCAGAGTACCTCATTAGAAAGATCCAAATACTGTACAATAACTGCAAGAGCTGTGTCAATGTTGGGGATGGTTACTCTGAATGGTTTAGTACAACCAAAGGAGTACAACAAGGAAGTGCCCTTTCACCCCTTCTGTTCATAGCGGTGATGGATAACATCTTAAAAGAACTAAAAAGAACATTCAATAGAGATCTACAGGCACTGGTGTTTGCAGATGATGTAGCACTATGGCACGAAACAGAAGAAGGAATACAAAACAAACTGAAGATGTGGAATGGATAAGTTTGAAGAATATGGAATGAAATTGAATAAAAAAAAAACTGTAGCACTAAAAATAAGCCGAATTACAAGACCACGAAGTTGAAGTTGTTGACCAATTCAGCTACCTGCGGAGCTTAATTGCCAATAATGGTAGAAGTGAGTTAGAAATAATGAATAGAGTAACCAAAGGAGCCAACTTCTACAGTACCGTGCGGGGCTTACTAAGGGACATGAAGGTTCCCAGAAGAACAAAAACTGTCTTGCACAAATCATATCTCATTCCTATTCTCACATATGCTTTGGAAACATGCACACTAACATCAAGGGAACTTAGCAAGATCCAAGCATGTGAAATGAAGTTTCTTAGAATGGCCCTCCAGAAAACTAGACTTGACCGCATAAAGAATGATGAGATTAGATCAAACCTGGAGCTAAGGGAATCCATGGAAGAGAGACTTAGGTCATCAAGACTTCGGTGGTTTGGGCATGTGAAGAGAATGACTAGTAAGACTGCCAAAAACTTATTTGGAAAAAAGGATACTGGGCAAAAGACCAGTGGGAAGACCAAGAAGAAGATGGACAGACCAACTGAAGGAGGACGTAGAGAGAAGAGGCTGGAATTGGGAGCACATCACAGACAGAGAAACCTTTCTGGACAGGAAAAGGTGGAGAACAATCGTCTATAACAACCAAGGCTCGTAAACCACACCCGGGAAACTGGAGATGGTCCCCAACGATGATGATGATTATACTTTGAAACTTGGGAGTTTCCATATCTATAGATGTGACTGTTTTTGGTGTATCTGTCATAGCCACTGCACAATAAATATTCAAAATCATTTAAATACTCGGTGAATTGGACACATAACGTGAAAAGTGAGTGTCTTTTGCAAATAATAGGCAAGCAAAGAAATCTTACAGATCTTGTATAATAATAATAATGAGCAGGATAAGGTGATAAAAACTAAGGAAGGATAGGGAAATACATGCCAACACTTACCACAGGCTTGGGCGTATACATATCGTGCTCTGCCTGGTGTCTCGCTCCTGGAAAGGATAAGGCTAACCGCCAAAATATTTGTGTTTCTTGTGTTCAGCTCTTTTATGTTAGTCATTCCCAGCCGCTTTCATCCGTGGTAAGTTTTGGGTCGTATTTTACTATTAGTTTTTATTGCCGTAAAGCATTTTCTTGCTCATTGTTTTTATTGTATCGGCCCGATGGCTTCCTTTTGTGTTTTCCTGCTTGTTCCTGTCTCGTTGTTCATATCCCTTTGTCTTTCCATTATTTCCATTTTTTTGATTGTTTGTAGTGTTGTTATGGTTTCTAGTAATTTGTTTCTGATACTTGGTTTTCCCGCCTAATTGTTTGAACTGTTTACTGCATCCATGCAGTACCTTCTCATCCTGCTTCCATCTGTGCTCATAATATCACACTTAGCTTTCTACATCTGTTTCTGTTTGTGGCCACAATATTCTCTGAAGAATTCAGTTTTTTCCCTTCATGTGTGGCCGATTTTCATTACGGTATTTTGCTCTTAATGCTGTAGCTTTTCGCAGTTAATACACACATTGTGTAATATCTAGCGTATCCTAATCTCACTCGCAACCTGAATCCAGTTGGTTGTTAATTCTCCTTTTCCATTTTTGTAATTTCTTCATGATGATTCTGATTGCTTTTCTGCACTTCCTCTCCATGATAATTACTAACGTTTTTTTTTTCATAAAATGTTGGTCAGTGGTTATGCTGCCCCTAATGCAATCAGTCAGTTACAGATCATTCTAACTGATTGTAAACAGATCCAAGCAAAAAATACACAAAAACATCTGTGCAAGCTTTCTTCACTTGCAAAAATCTGCCCACCGCTACCTCACCAACGTTACAATCATACCCAACACACTCCTACAGCTCCCTCGATTTCTAAAAACCCTCGTCTTGCCCACATTTTCAATATCCCCCCCCCCAACCCAACTCACCCCATAAACCTCCACCCTACCTCCCGCTAAACAACAGCGGTCTGTGGTTAACCTTTAAAGGGACACGGTCGCGAAGGACCTCCCATAAGAAATCAATGTTAAAACAATCAAACTTCAGGTACAGTTTCTGAAGAAACTTATGCAGATACAGACCTGAAACTTACGCAGTATACAGATAAAATATCATCTGCAAATCACATAAAGATTTGTTACTATATTGTATATAATTTATGAGTTATGATTTTTTTGTTCTAAAAGACAAAAAACATATATAAACACCTTGGAGCTTGTAAGTTTGTTCTTGTTGTTAAGACAGGTCCCATTTTTTATCTGATTAATCATCATTTTATTAACAAGAGATGCTGAAAGTCTGATGTCTTTATCAGTCTCAGTTTTTGAGAAAAGTGTACCAGAAGATCAAAAAAATGTAGTTTTGAGGAAAAACTGTATTAAAAGTTTTACATACGAGAAACTAATGTACATTACAATACAGACACACTGTTACTACTCATCACGAAAAAATTAATAACTTCGAATCTAATCGTCATATTTGAATGAGACAAACGGCATTTTGTAGTTAAATAATTGGAGCATTGAACAAGTCTAAACATTAAAAAAATCGATTTTCTTGAGCCCGTTCGCGACTGTGTCCCCTTAATCTTCTCCTTTATCAGTATCTCAGTACTCTAAGGGATTGTCATTTTCTCAAAGCCCGAAGTTTCACCGTGCCACTTTGGTCCAGGACTCCTTAGCGTTCTGCCATAATCTCTAGTGGCATTACCATATGGTAGTGATATTGAGAGACAGCCTTTACTGTGTGCACGTTATGTCCTGCCTTGTGTCTCGCTCCTGGTAAGAATAAGGCTAACTGCAGAAATATTGCGTTTCTTGTGTTTGTCTCTGTTATATTCGTCATTCCCAGCTGCGAGTGTGTCCCTATTTTTCACTTTGCAGCCACAACTATTTAGCACAGACTCGACTCTCCCGTCGTGCACTGTGGTGGTTGCATGTCAGCAGCTGTAGCCATGTAGGAGATATCACGGTCGGAGTGGTTGACCTAAAACATTTTGACTAAAGTGTCCTAAAAAAATCTTTGGAATCTTCTCTAATGTAATAGAATGTTCTTGAATGTACTAAAATATTCTATAACATTCTTGAATAATGACCCATTTTTCAGCTTTTCCAGCTGTTGACAAATAGAAATAATGTATATGCAACATATTTAGTATGAGAACTTATTTTGACAGGACTTACACTGGTGGGTTGCTGATTTGGTACAAAACAGAGGTTACTTTTTATCCTGGAAATATTTAATGTTCCACGCAGAAACACAATAACCATCCACACTCTTGACAAAAATGAATAACCTTGAGGGCGTGATTTTGGGTCACAATTTGACATGTGGGATTAGTTAATTTATTAGTAGAGGGATCAGTTGAAGGAAGGAAGATTAGAGTAAGTGAAACAGATGTGTTGAGATGATGTTAGCCCCCAAGATGAGAGATGGAGGATTGCATCAAACCAATCAACATATTGATAACACAGGGAAAAAACAATATCGTTGTCTGCCTTTTTTCTTTTATTAGATGCAAAATTCAAATGCGAGCAAATGTATGATTACTAAAATTACAACTGTTCGTATCACTGGTCACAGTTTGGTTAGTGTGTATTGTTATCCTTATGATTGTGTGACGTCAATTTGCTTGAAAAAGAGTATTATTGGTGCTGTGAAGATGCTTGTTAACATCTTTTAACTTTTACTTCTCCTTCACCTACACAGTATCAAATTTAAACTTATATTCTGTATCCTTTAATTTTATCTGCTGCAGGTAAAATTTACAGTATGTTGTATTCTCTTGGAAAATTTAGATTATTGGATCTAGGTAATACAACCTCAATAAATTACTGTTAGATAGCATAAATTCTGACTGAAGTCTTTATGAAAGCTCTGTCTTGCAGAATTATCCTCACCAAAGAAATCTGGGAACCGGCAAAGTACTGCGAAAACTACGAGGGCGATCCGTTCTGCAGCCGACGTCGATGGCTCCACTGCAGACGACGGCGACATTTCTGAGGATGAGCCACTCTCGGTGCTGCTCAGATCTGTTAGGGAGTCTGCGGTGCCCCCGGATCAGGACACCGAGCAAAGTGGCAGAAAAGTCCCGTCTCAAACGGAATATGAGAATATTCAAGTCCCGTCAGTGCCTGCCGTTGAGCCGCTCACGGCCGAAGTGACGACAACCGCGGAGTCCGAGCACGTGACAAATTCAAATTGTGGATCACCTGTTGGGGATTTGCTGCCGGCAACCGAAAGTTGCAAAGCTGAACCGCCAGAGCAGACTGTTCCCTCCTTGGCCTCGTCTGGATTACGGGAAGGCGATACTGAAAGCTCGGGACCGTTGGTGCCGGGAAAACGAGGGAATGAGATGGCTCCATTCTCACAGAGAAGAAGTAGGAAGAATAAAAGAAGGGCTGAAAGTGTAGCCATCCCAGATACTGCACAAGTTTCTGCCAAGGCGGACTTAAACTCAGCTTCACCGGCGAACTGTCTACGGCAGCCAGTCCCGGAGGCCCGAGAAACGGGAATAAAAACTTTGTCGGCTGAGGAAGAACACGGCGATATTCAGAAAGCTGTGGATCGGTTCGTATCTCGTAGACTGGTAAGTAACCTGCCTGAGACGGTAGAAATTAAAGAAGTTGAGGCTGCAGAGTCTCTATCTCAAACACTAAGAAAGAAATCTAGAAAAAGATTTGTTCCATTATCTGAGAGGAGGATGAGATCAGTCACCAGCAAGGAAAAAAGGAAAGATGCGCCGTGTTCAGAGGATCCCAGTGAAAATGAGAACTTGCCAGTGATTGATGTAGAACCGGATACAACTGACATATTGACAGTCACGGGAAACGATGACGATTTTAATTTTTCCCTTGAACCGAATGTCAAGTTGACTGACGTGAGAGGAGGTATGGAGGAGTTTCCCTCTGCTATTAGCAAAGATTCTGAGGCATCATGTCAGTTCAATGATATGGACATTTCCACATCTCATCAACAGGGAGGGACACTATCTGTAGATGTGGCGAGTTCCACTGGAGCTGACGATCCAGCTTTGATAAATAGTGTGACTAATACACAAATACCTCAAGAACTTAGCAGTGGAACGGAATGTTCTCTTACAGCTGTAATTATTAAAAGTGCGATGATCGACCCAATTGGAGGTGAGAAACTGGAGGATAAAATGCAGGTTGTTGCATCTCTGATGAAAGAAGAAGCAAGTGAAACTACTCCAACAACCGTCACTGTGAATCGAGAGGAAGAAGACGGTGAGATTCCACTTCTCAGCCAAGAAATGTCGAGCCCTTCGGAGTCAGATTTTCCCATTGCCCAACTCCTACTGGATGGGAAACTTGACACCGTCTCCGAAAAGTGTGAACGGGACGATTCTAATGTGCAGGCTGAAAGTGAAAATTGTGATTTAACCAGACTACCTGTTCGAGACATAGAGATACTAGCAGCATCATTGGACAAGTTGAGTAGTCCAGATGGCAGCTTGGAGAAAAGTATTAAATCAGGTGGTAGAAAAGACACCATTCAGACACCATTAGATGGCATTGAAAGGCTTAGTCCTGTATTAGATAGCATTGAAACTGATCAGAATTTTTTAGAAGATAATGTTGTTCTGGCACCGGCATTGGTGGATGCTTGTAACTTTGAAACGTCACCACCAAACTTAACTGGGAAACAGTTGGCCCCACCAAAAAATGAAAACATTCCTTCAAAACCAAAACTGAAGAGGAAGGAAAGAGAACGTAGACGTAACAGGTACATCTCGAAAGAAACAGCTGCGACTGAAACTTTAAGTGAAATGATTGCAGATTTAAAAGTGGGAGATGGGAATCCTGACAGTAATTTGAAGGAAAAGCAAAGTGAAAGTTCTAATGGTAGTAAAGAGCAGACTGCTGAAGTTGACACAGAGCACAAGCAGAAGGAACAGCCAGCACCTCTCCCGGAGGGCCCAAATGGTTGTAACAGAAACGCTAATGCTGCAGTTATAAACAACATTGTCGAATTGATGGCAGTGTCAGAATTTGCGGCCCTGAAAGCCGATTCATTTGATCGTTCAAAAACAAATAGTGATAAGCAGCTAGAACAGATGAAGTTCAGTAACTGTTTCACAAAGGCAAAAACCGAAGTATGCATTGAAGGGGAAATTGTGTCCTTTCTTCACAATGAACAAAATCTACAGAAAATGATAGATTGTAAAGAGAATGGAGGAGGTGTCATTAAAATTGACAGTGAGTTGGGTACCAGTAGTGCAGGGCTGAGAGAAGAGGGCTTATCGACAGTCGACACCCCCGTGGTCGAGCCCGCCGGTGACGGGGGGCGTGTGAGCGGTGTCGAGAACTCTGCAGAACACCCGGCTAGTTTGAACTGTGAAGACAGTTCTGCTAAGCTTTGCACTCCAGTCCTGCCAGAAGTCATCGGCTGCACGGAAAATGAAACGTCGGACCTGACGCTTGACGTGGCGGACTTGGCGGCCAAGTTACTGGGAGTTCCGATGGACGTAGATTCTATCGCAGTAGACGACATGTTACCTATATCTGCCGAATCCACTCTTCCGGAGATTCGTACTAGTGGAGCACTGCTGACGGAGCCCGAAATGGTGGTGGCGAAGGCTCCACCCGGTGTCCACGGAGAAATTACCTGCGATGCTCGCCCCATTTTAACATCTTTGGAACTGGTAAAATCCTTGAATATTCCTTGCACAGAGGTGCTCAAAGAACCCGAAACAAGTCATTTATTACAACCACTGACCGCTGTAACAATAACAGCCGAATGTCCGCAGATTTCGATTTCACAGTCTGACGTTCGAGGATTTGATGAAAATATTGTACCTGTGGAATTGGTTACAGAAGTTGATGGAAAGGCAAATTTGGCAGAAGCGCAATGCACAGAGATCAAGTCCTTGTGGAGCAAAAATGATATCTTGATTGAAATGTCAGCTATGGATGTAGAAAGACAGGCTCACAATGTGGAAGACAAAACTCTGCTGCAGCATCAGGATGACGAACCTCTCGTAAAGAAGACCGACGGACCAGAGGCAGGTGGGGAAACACTCGATTCCATCACAGTCGAGGCTGTGGCAGAAGTAGCTGCCCAACTCGACCGAGTAGCAGAAACACAGTTTGTACCAGAAACTGGGGATGTGGCAAATTGCCTTCACGAGCCAGCAACTGGTGTACTCGAAGATAAACCGGTAGTTACACCTGTGCTCGGTAATACTGACGATCAGTTTATCGATTTGACTGGCGAAAAAGCAACGGAAGTCGAAAAGTTCTTCTCAATTGAATGTCAGAATGGAGGTGTAGAAACTCTTTTCTCAATTAATAAAATACCCATGGCAGAAATCGTTGAAGACGGATTAGCTGTCGAATCTGAGCATAATTCTCGTAGCGAGGCAACTGTCAAAGCGAAAGCACACGCACCGACAACTGAGCCACCTGCTTCAACTGCCACCGAACCAGTCGTAGAGTCGTGGGCTCCGGAGGCAGTTGCCTCCGCACCTGTAATTTCAGAAGCTCGAGGAGCTGTCGTACCTGTCACAGTATCGAGTCTGCCTGCATTTGAGGGTACCGCAAGTATAGCTGAAGCCGGACCACCTGCGGAGCGAGACGTGCCAGCTGTCGAAGATGACGCACCTGCAGAAGAAAAGATGCGAAGGAAGAAGAGTAGGAGGAAAAGTCGGGACCAAAAGGAACGTGGGCATTTAACTTCAGTTGTAAAGCAAATTGACATACCTAGTGAATTTCCCAATTATCTGAGTAAGGCAGAGAAGTTTGAATGTATAGATAGTATTGTGGCTGATTTAAAACGTGTTGAAAAGCTTCCCGGTGTAATGAATACGATGCCAATAGTCAATTCTGTTGACAGGATCTCTCTCCTGCCAGATATGTCAAAAGAAGTAAACATGATGGAACACTTTAAAAAGGGAATGGCTGCAAGTGTCACAGGTCATGACGACAGGCACAAGGAAACACAGATGGTTGAGTGTGAAAATGTGGTAAATACTCGTGAACGTTGTTCCGTATCTGCTAGTACGAATTGTATTGACGGAACAAGCTTGGACGAGAAGGCCAACAATATAGAAGAACCTGTGGAGTTTAAAAACACTGAATTGTTACCTGTTGAAACATTAGTCAAAAGAGAATCCAACCAACTGGAAGAACAAAAAAATGCCAAGCAGCTTAGTTTAAATATTGAAACAGTCAAAGATACTAGAGAGAATACTACAGAAGTAGACAAAGAATATGATAAAGCAATTTACCAGAAACACCACCACAAGAAAGACTCGAAGAAATGTCACAGGAAGGAGAAGAAGGATTCTGGGAAGGCAGTGACTTCATTTGCAGATTGTAGAATTGATGACAAAGAAGATATTGCTCTAGCTCATATTAAAGATGCTGTAAAAGAACTCCAGTCACACGAGGACAATTCTCAGAACCCATCTGTCAAAGTTACTTTGTATTTAGACCAAACTATATCTTACAGGAAAAATGACAGCCGCAGGGATGCCACTGAAGACGGTCTACCACTCAAAATAAACGATCCCACAGTCGAGCTATCCAAATTGGACGAAATGGTCGGTAGATTTATACTGCCTGCAGACTGTGCTGTTGAAGATATTAGTGGGAATGATACAAAAGCTGATAGTACCCAGCAACCAGGAGGACAGTCTCATAGAAAACACCACTTCGGTAGAGTTGGGAACGAGACCTGCGAGGACATTTCGGTCGCAATGACTGAGGAAGAAGAGGAGAAAGTAGCAGTAGGCGATGTGCTATTGACATTAGCATCCCCACAGAAAAGATACGACTCGCACCACAAATGGAAGGGTAACGAGAATACTCTGCTGGAAATAGAGGAAAGCCTAGCGAAAATATCGGCAGATATCAAATCGACAACTGAAAGTTCACACTTGACACGAGGCGCTAGTGGGCATCACAGTACTGCAGAACACCGTTCTAAGAAGGTACACCGCAAAGACAAAAGGCACCACCACCATCACCACCACCACCGCCACCGGCACCACCACCATCACGCACATAATCGGAAGAAGGAGCAGATTTTGGCAGACGAAGGAGTTTCTTCGTTTCCGGAAGAGCGTAGAGGACCGCGGACACCACCGGAAGAAACTGACGACGAAACTGCAGTACCGAAGATTTACGAGCAGAGAAACCGTTCGAGAACACCTGACGAATTTGGCGATGACACACACCCAAATAGACGGAGGCAAGTATTTAGAGTTTATTCAATTAAAGTAGTAATGAATAATTATATCATTTAAAATAAGACTTTTTAGTTTTTGGCTTTTTTAAAACTATAAGTAATTGAGCGAATCCATATGTTTTGCTGAACTTTTCTGTGTGTAAATATTTGAATTGCATTGAAGTATAACAATAGCTGCCTGATAAAGATTGTATCCGACTTAACAGTTTTTCCGTTACAACAGAGAGCACCACCAGAGGACGGAACACGGTCACACGGTCGAGAGTCATACGCACAGGAGACACCGTCCCAGAACCCCGACCAAGAAGGGACGCAGAAGGGAGGATCGTCCGAGGACACTGGCCGAAGAGAGTGCCCAGAGGACTAAGAAGGCAGCCGCCGCCAGTCCTCCGTGGCAAGAGCTGCGTAGGCAGTATCGACACGAGAACGTTCACCCCTTACAGTTGCTACTAGACGCGGCCAAGGCCGACGAGAATGGATTACTCGATAGAGGATTTGGAGTCGGCGAGCGGGAGGCCGAGGACTTTGCGGGCATTTTGCTGGAATCTGCGAGCAGGAGCTTCGTCTTCGATAAGTCGTCGAGTATCGACGACAGAGGATCTAGGTACAGAGGTGACTCGAACGACTGTGGCACCGTTCGGGACGTGGGAATGAAGGCTGACCATCAGAGGCGTCCAAAGAGATCGCACAGGAGGGGCAGGCATTCAGAAAAGCATTGGAGGGGGTTAGACGAACACGAATATAAAGACAAGCCACAGGAGCATGTCGTGGGCGTAGCAAAAAAGCATACCTTTAAAGACAATTTGTGTGAAACTATCGACCTAACTATTGACGACGAATATGAAAATGTGACGCACGACAAACATCACACTGTCAGGCAAAATCATAGATCCCACAAGAAGTCGAGGTCACACTTAAAGGACAGGTCTTCGTATCACCATTGCAGGGATGGAGAGATTTCTGAAGAAATTTGCAAAGTGGATAGAAAGAACCACCAGAAATCAAACGTACATTCTGGTGCCGAATTAATTGCCGAATCGACAGTGTCGTCAACTTCTCCATCTGAGATCCTTGGGAAAAGTGAGGTACAAGAAGAGAGTAGTGAATTGGCCTCGGAGCTGAAGGGGCAGTCGCCAAGGAGGAACCACTGCAAAGAAAAGACACCGGAAAATGTAGTGCGTGAGGCTGGTACTAGTCTGGAATCAGAGTCTGCTTGTTTTCAAGAACTGCAAATGTGTCCTAGAAGATCCCAAACAGAAGCAAAGTCTTTAGAAGCAACTGATTGCACCAATTATATTGTATCAGATGACCCAGTGACTGTTGACATTAAGGATGAATCAAAGATCACTCGTACAGTAAAGAATCAACATAAACAAATTCAGCCGGCACTTGAGAATGCTGTTCTAGAGAAAACAGTGTCACCAGACATCAAAACTTCCTCAAAAAAAGTTCACAGAAGTAAAGAATGCTACGTCGAGCTTCCAGTTTCTGACTTCGTATCAGAGCCTTTGATATCTTTGGAAAATAAGAATATGGATCCTACAGAGATCAAACTAATGGAAATTTCTGCCAGTGATTTGATTTCTGGACCTCCTGTGCTAATGCACCTGCAGGATGTTCCAAAGAAGATAAAGAAAAGAGAAAGAAATGAAGAACAGCCAAAGAAGACATCTGAAGATTTAACCTTAGAAGCAACAGTGGGGTTGATTGAAAGGACACCAAGAAATAGGAGATACAGCCATGAAACTGAAGACAAAACTGAATACCTCTCTACAGTCATGCAAATGGACAGTCCAGTTAAAAGTCGCAAAAGGACCCCATCTCCAGAAATGCAAGTTGTACCGATCGTAGAGGATTGTGTGAAAGTGGAAGAGCTAGAGAAGTCCCAGCCCACCGTCGAGAATTTAGAGCAGTTGGAGGAAGCGGTCTGTGTCAATATGGAGGAAAATACACACAGTCAATTGGAAAATGATAGGCGAGAAGAACTCGAAAGTATAGACGAGATGATCAGTGACAGCTTGCCTCGCTCAAAACAGAACGAGGATCTGGCAAAGGACAAGGACTTCGACGACGTCGAAATAGTGGACACCATACTATCGGACGGGGACGTGGTGACCTTTCCTGCAGACATCTTGTCCCCTAGCCAGCAGCGTTGCAGCGAGGAGAAGAAAGTTCGCGAAGAGTTGGAGGACATGCTACAGGTGCTCGAGGTTAGTGCGAGATCCCAAAAGCCGGCGAGCGAGCCGCAGGGCTTCGGGGGGGGAATTCGGCGTGTTCCCGTTGCCCGGAACTGACGAGATACGGCCTCGGCCGGGATCGAGCCCGGGAGAGCTCACCGAAGACGAAATCATCGAGATCCTGTCGGAAGTGGAGGGCGCGGCAGCTAAGCGCGCACCCTCACCACTCGTAACGCCGAAGAAGGACCTGCGCAGGAGGCAGCCGCCCACCCCGCCCCCGCCGCTGCCGACTCTGGCCAAGGAAGAAGTGGACGAAGACGACCTGCCCCTAGCGCTGACGGCGTGCTTGGGCCAGCTGCCTCCGCCAGTGCTGCAACCTTGCACGGACGGGGACACGCTGCCAGAGCCGCCTCCGCTGCCGCCCCCAGCTCTCGAGGTCTTCGGCGACATCCCCGTGCTGTCCCCGGCACCGTCCGTCAGCGGAGACTGCGCAGAACTCCCGCCCGTGCTGCAGCCGGATCCTGCGATCCGCAAGAAGAAGAAAAAGAAAAGCGGCAAACGGACACAGTGGCTCCTCCACCGCCGCCGATATCGATCAAAATAACGCTTCCGATTGCGGAAATCACTGCACAGACGCACCGAAAGAAAGACCGTAAGAAGCAGAAGAAGAAAGAAATACTGCTCGAGACCTTGACAACGTGTGTCGTGGATCAGACGGCAGAGAAAGCTGCCACTGACAGCGCCAGTGGTCTACCGGAGACCGAACGGGCGCAGCCAGTAGAGGAAGTTGACGTCAAAGAGGATTCGAAGAGTGAAGTCTCCCCACAAGTTGACGTTCGCATTTCTGCAAAGAAACGCGTGGGCCGCAGTCCGACGAAGCGGAGGAAGGAGGCGTCCACCGAGGATGCGGATCTGGCCCTGGCGCGCGCCATCTCGGCGCCCAGACCCCGCCGACTGGCGAAGGAAATGGCGCTGAAGGAGGTGCGCAATCACTTCCTCATCGACGGGCAGATCGACGCGCTCTTCGGCTCGGTGGACGAGGAACTGTCGCTGCTCGCCGTCGACAGGGCACTGTTCGGCGTAGACGACTCCCAGCCTCCGGGAGCCGACAGCTCTCTCGGGAAGAAGCGGCGAGTGGAAGAGGTGGAGAATTCGGGACCGACCGATTGCAAGAAGAAGAGCAAAGGTGACGACGCCGCGGACGTTCCTGACATTCCGTCTTTAGAAAAATCGAATAAAATAACGAAAGGGAAATTGAAGAATGAATCCGCAGCCAACACGGGCGTCGTGACGGAGCCACCTAAGTCTGAGGAATCTTTCGCGAGCAAACTTTCGGAAACTGACGACCGGGTCAAATCGGAAACCGGCGGTATACGGGAGTCGAGTACCGGAGAGGCCGACGGAGACGTACTCCCGGCGAAGTCGGATCCGGTCGAGGAGACGGTCGCGAAGGACTTACCGACCCCAGATTCGGTAACGGAAGATCCGACCGAGGAAGAGCGCCCCCATTCCGAAGAGCCGGTCCGTTCCAAGCGGTCGACGCGGTGCAATCTGTCCTACGAGGAAATGTACACCTCGGAAGACGTGACCACCAGCGAGACGGACAATAGCCAAGAGCTGCCTCCGGAGACGGCGACTCGGGGCCCCTCCGGCCGCCTCCTGCTGCCCCCCAGCAAGCTGCTGCTGCCGTCCAGCAGTGCAGACGCAGAGGAGGACGACGACGCGGACGCGACCAAGAAGAGGAAGTCTCCGAAGAAGAAAAGCACCAGGGGGGACACAGCCCCTCCACACAGTATGTATACGGGAAAGAACGAATGTTGTTAGTGTAATAATTTAAAGGATAGAACAGGAGGCATAGTAGTCTCTTCCTCTTTCTCTCTCTCTCTCTCTCTCCCCCGTGTGTGTTTTCTTGTGTTTATGCTGCATTCTCTTCTGTTATCATAAGAGGTGTTATTTTTTTTTTTTTGTGTTAAACCAAAACTTGGCCACTTCCAGTGTATTTTCTGAGGCCTCATTCAGATCATGTTGCGAGCAGGATGCTGGACACAGTCGACAGTGGAGCGTGTGCTGGACAGTATCATCTTCTCTGCAGTCACACTTGATGTCATCAAAATTCTGCATAGCCCCATCTTGCTAGGTTGGCCTTTCCATATGCCCACTTCTGATGTCAGCCTATTCAGAGACTTCCATATCAACCACACCTTGTCATAGCCAGGCAGTAAACATTTAGACAATCTTCCCCAGCCACGGGGAAGGAGAGCCGTAGCATTCCCAGTTGTAGTTATAAGTTTGTGAGATGTTCGTCGGAAACATTTCCTGGACTTCAGTCTTTGCCGGTGAGGTAATGCCCTCGTAATGGATGAGTTCTTTCGTGGTCCACTTTCCTCCATTCCTTGTTCACTGCTATTTCTCTTCGAACTGTAGGTGGTGGTATCCCTGCGAGGCAGAGGAGCCATTCGACGGGAGTAGATTTTAAGCATGCTGTTACGATTCTGCAGGTGTCGTTAAGTGTAGTGTCCACTTCTTTGGCACGAGTTGAGTTGTACCGTACAGGACGGGCGTACACTGCAGCCGAATTAACCATTGCCATTCGGATGGTTTCGGGGTGGCTGCCCCCACTGTGATCCAGCCAGTTTTCTTAGGAGATTCTTCCTAGTGGAAACTTTCAGCTTGGAATTCCTGAATGTAAGAGATCTGTCAAGTGTCACTTCTAGAAATTTTGGAGTCTCGCAGTGTTAGGTTTAACCAACGAGTGGTTTTTTTTTTTTTTTTTTTTTTTTTTTTTTTTTTTTTTTTTTTTTTTAATTCCTTTAATAATAAGCACATACTTGTGTTTTCGCAGGATTTGGTTTAAGCTGGTTAGTGCTTTAGTACCTTGAGAAACCTTGAAGACCGTTAGTAAGGGTGCTCTTTGCTGATTCAACGTATTTGGTCTGTGCTGCCAGAGCAACATCATCAGCATATAGGAAATGTCTGCTGTTATAGGCTGATCATTGGTATTTATGTTATCAGCACTGGGGCAAGCACACTTCCTTGGGGTAGACCATTCTTCTGTAACCTCAGACAGTTACGCTGTCGTTGGAAGTCAACGAAGAATCTGCAGTTTTGCAGAAGAGTAAGACTGGTAAGACTGAAATTCCTGGTCAGGTTGTAGAACTAGACTAGTAGTATCTGATGGTTAACGGTGTCATACGCTGCTGAAAAATCAACAAATACCACTCCTGGTACCTTACGAGCTTCAAATCCATCTTCTATAAACTGCGTGATATTTAGTAGTTGTCCTGTGCAACTTTTAACCAGGTGGAATTCAGCTTTTTCAGGAATAAGAAAAAGATCAACTACAGGCAACAGCCAGTTTAAGATAATTCTTTCAAGCAGTTTGTGAAGGTAACATAAAAGTGCAACTGGTCTAAAACTCTTTGGATTGTTTCCTTCTTTCAGGTTTAAGCAAGGCAATTACTCGGTGCTTCTGCCAATCTATGAAATTTGTCATCTGCTCATACAGTTGTTAAAGTGATGAAGGATCCATTCCTTCGTCGTTAGACCAAAGTGCTTAATTTGCTCTGTCCTGATGTCATCCAGGCCTGCTGATTTTCCATTTTTACTATGTCTTATAGCTTTCTCTAATTCTTCCATGCTGAATTATTCTCCTCTCTGTCTTCTTTTCACAGTTTGGGCATTGTGTATTTGTGATTATCTTTTGCATTTAGTAGTAGCAGCTGGTGCATTACTTGGTTGGCAGTAGTATTATGATGCACCTTGGTCTTAGTTGGATCAGTGTTTAGATGCTTCAGAAATCTCCACGCTTTTTGGTTGTCTCATGTGAAATTTAAGTCTTCAACAATTTTAATCTGCTGATTCTGTTTGTCTCCCTTCTTCTTCTTCGCATTAATCCCGCATTGCAGGGTCTGCTTCACTGTACTTCTTCGATTTGTATCCATCCTGTACCTTCAGGTGAGGCGTGGACTAGTCACGCGTCCTCCCGCAAGGTATCCAGCATGCACTTCCTGAGCCTACCTCGTGGTCTTCGGCTCTCTGGTCTTATGTCGAGTGCTGTTCTCGCCACTGAGGTGGTGGTGTTGTGTAGTACGTGGTTGTACGATCACAGACAACCCTGGCGCATTTTCTCAGGGATTGGAGTCACGCCAAATGCCCCCCCCCCCCCCGAATGTTCTCCTTCCTAATGCAGTCCAATGAGCCTGTAGCCAGCGAATCACCTTCATTTCCATGACATGTTGTTCATGTCTTTCCATGACTGGTCAATATTCGGTTCCATACAGTGCCACTGGTCGAATGATGGTTCCGTAAACCCTTGATTTAAGGCCACTTCAGGGCTCCAGTGACCTGACGCCACTTCAGCCAGGCTGTGTTGACTCTGTTTCGGATGTCTGTTCCCAGGTATTTGAATTCGGATGACTTACAGAGTTCGACGCTGTCAATATTAACAGACCCGTCACTTGGAACTCCACGTACTCGGTCATTCGAACATTAAGTTGCGTGCTATATTTACTGAAGGAAGCTTTCCATCATTGGATTTGATGTTCCAGTTCTTGTCGAGACTTGCTGGCGACCGTGATATCGTCGGCGTAGAGCGATGTCCGTGGGTGTTGGAGTGAGCAGTTCTGCAGCAGTTGTGTCAAAACAGACGGTAAACAGGAGCCAATCCCTGCTGAACAACTCAGAATTCCCTACAACACATCGAAAACAGCTGGCGGCATTAAAATATAGCAGCTGGATCCGTTTAACACGTACTTGTGGGCCCTATGCTGTCTCTGTGAGTACCAGTTTAGATCACGATGTACCCTATTGAAGGCCTTTTTGAGACCTAAAAAAGCTGTGTGCAGTGGTTTTCTCTTTTCGAGGGGCCTTACCGTCAAAAGACGTGTGGCACATATGCATCAATCGTCCCTGACTCTTTCGTGAAACCACACTGATTTGAGGCAATCTCAACTATGCTTTGAAGGCGTGCATCCACAATGTGCTCAAAAATCTTCATTGTGTGGCAAAGTAGGCGAATCCATCAATAGCTGGAGCAGTCTAGAACGTGACCCTTTCCTTTCCAAAGGTGAGGCAAGTAAAGGAGCTTCATCTTGGTCTATGACCTTGTTAAAGAGATCTGCCAGGAACAGGGTTGGCTGTGATCCTAGCATCTTCCATATCTGTGGTGGAATATGATCTGGTCCAGTTGCCTTTTCACTTGTCATTTTCTTCATGACTCTCTACTTCAACAGCCATTATGGCTGGAACTGGACCATACACAGGTTTTCGAGGTGGCATTGGTGGATGTGGAAATTCTTCATTACTGATATTTTCGAAGTCTCGTTTCCATCGGCTGCAGATCTAGGTCGGTTTCTATAACAGTTTTTGGTTTTCATCATTAAGGATGATAACGTGCCCAACATCTCGAGTGGAACGGTGATGACTCTCGGCTACCCAGTTGATGTTTTTTGTTCCTTTTGGGGTATTTAGCTAATTGTACATGTTCGTATAGTGGTCTTTACCACTTCTTGTTTAGCCACCGACTTCAATCATCTATATTTCTGGCGATTGGAATCAAGTCCTAATTTTAGCCAGGTTTTATAGTTAACTTCTTTGTCTTGATGGCATTTTGCATCTCATTCCACCACCACACTTCTTTGTTGATGAAGTGACATCCAGGTTTCCTTGTGTCATTTTGTCTCTCTAAAAGGGGAAGTGAGCCTGTTTCCTACTTCCACCGTTGCTTCACCAAAAGGATCTTCGGTAAATAAATTGCAGTGAGGGCCTGCACTGTGAGTTAGGTGGAAGTGAAACTTTTTTTTTTTTAAAAAAAATCACACTTTGAGTTTTCAAATTATTTTAAAAACTACTAATCCCAAATTTCTTTTACAATTTACTCCGAGACATAGTCTCGTAAAAATTGTAATAAAATTATACCGATTTTCAAGGGTTAATGGTTTTTGTGAGTAAATTAATTAGTGAATTTAATAAATTATCGACAGATACGTCAAATACCTTACCCCAAACGATGAAATTATTGAAAGTGAAAATGTATGTTATACAAACGAAATTGGCACCAGGCTGTAAGCTCCGTCGCAGTAATGTTAAGCCGAGAGCCATTTGGGATGTAGGAACCTGTAACACCGATGACGTTTGACCAGGTGGGACCGCAAAGAGGCGAAGCAGCGCCCCGCCGTCCAGGCTGTACTGTGCCGCCTGCGACCGCCACTTCGCCACGTCCTACAACCTGAGCAAGCACGAGCGTTCCGCGCGCCACGTGGCCAAGATGACCGCGCGTCCCCCGCTGGTGGGCGTCGAGCAGAACCCCGGGCCCGGCCCGGAGGAGGAGCGCGTCACGTCGACGGTGGAGACGCCCCCCGCATCCGCCGCCCCCGCGGTGCCGCCCCCCGAGGCGTCCGTCGAGAGCTCCCTGGCGGACGTCGCCGAGGAGTCGGAGGGCGAGATCCTCAGGAACCAGGTACGTCCCGGGTGGCTTCACTCCACCTCCAACGACCTGTGTAACGCATTGTAAATGTGCTGTGGTTTTCCGTAGTAGTAGTAGTGCTATTTTGTTGCCAGTTAATGTATGAAATATCAAGTAAATATATTGAAAACAATACTTAAATTGGCAATACGTATTCGGGACAATACTTTTGTTAATATTAGGTTGTGATGCCAAGTCTTACACGTGTGGCTTCTCTCTTTCTTGCGTTTTTGAGGATAAACTGAGAATGGGTGGGTATCTGTGGAGTAGTGTTACCTAAGAAAGATTAACATAATCGGAGTTACTTAATGCAGCCGTTCGTGTTAAGACGTTGCTTTTTATTACACTTTCTGATCACTGCTTTTGAACTGCAGGATCTGGAAAAACTAACCAAAGCCACCATTTTGTGTGTTAGTCCATTTGTATGTGTTGAAGCGTGTCTCGTGTGGAGGAGAGGTGGCAGGCTTTATATCTTTGGAGGGGTCACAATGATTGATTACTTGTCAAATTTTGCAAAACAGTAGCGCTATCAGCTTCATCTCACTATACTGTGCACAAAGAACCTATTGGTATTAACAATTATATAATTGGTTTCAATACTGTGCATTTAGCTGCAGGAAATCTTGATGGGTATGTGAGTGAGCGACTAATACTGAGCCCTGATATCTGGCTGCACACTGGTTCAATACCTGATATGCCCTTCCATATTCTGGCTGGAATGGTTCTTTCAGAGTTATTTCTATTTATAACCCCAAATTACTCTAAAGGTGATAGAAAGGATCTTTCCAGTGAGTCACACAATAGAAGGAAAACTGTGTTATGGACAGGGGAAAAACATTTCTTAACACTGGAATTTTTCTGGTCTTGAAGAACGGTTTTCAAAAATTGCAAAAAACCATTGTCCATCAGTAATTGATGCTTTCTGTTGGGACAGAGGAAGCTAAGGGTGATGGATGGATGTACTCAACTCTCCAGGAAACTTTAATTATTTAATTAAAATCCATGTATCCCCTTAAGTATCTCCAATAAAAATTTCTTTGGTGATAAAGTCTTCTTTTGGAACTTATGCTAGCCAGAAATATTGTGAGCCAACTTGAAACTCCATTCTCTTTCCCTGTATGGCATCCCATTCCATCCCATCCCTAATGCGTTCTCTGATATATAGAATACTATCTGTGAGTAGGCTAGTGTGAGAATTTCAGCCAAAAGTGTCATTTGGTCGTTGGCATACGGCCGAGTTGGACGCGTCATTCTGCACGCTTACCACAGTTCCTCACGAAGGAAGGCCTGCCTCTTAGTGTCATTGCACAATGTTGTACTTTGAAGGAATAGACAAAATTCATTCAACTGGATGGAGAGATTGTCAAAGTAGACTCACGTTCATACTATCCAGTTGAAGTTCTGTCAGAGGGGAATTTCTCCCTAATCAAGAGAGAGGATCTGTGAGATGGGCCTTTGAAGGTAAAGAAACTTTTTGCAGCATTAGAACTCTGGAACACAGTGTGCTTCGCATTCTTCATCAGCACCTTCACATGAGCAAGCTCGCCACAAAATGAATACCCTGAATTCTCTTGCCATTGAACGGAAGAATATGCGACGTGATGTATGTAACTAACCAAATAAACGTGGTGTTTCCACTAGATCTCTGTCGCCGTCTTCGAGTGAAGTGCTGAGCATGTTGGAACTATATAGAGCATAGAAGTTGGACAGGTCATTTGTGTACAGGGGGGATTAAGCGTTGTGGGCCACCACCACAGCTGAGAGTGCTTCTTCACTGTGCGAACCACCACCACCTCACCACTACACTGGCGGACAAGGGTTGTGCCTCTACAGTTCATCCTATGGCGGATTACAGATGAGAAGTGGAAGAGCTTCTTATAGGTGCATCCTACTGCAAGATTTCTAAGGTCCCTAAAAATGTGTTGTTGGTGAAAACAACAGCTTTATTTGAAGATTCCGAACTACGAGGGTTATTCCAAAAGTAAGGTCCGGTTGAAAAAAAAAAAATCAAAATCAAATTTTTTTCAAAAACAATTGTTTTATTTACATTCCTTGCATATTTCTCTATTTTTCTATATAATTTCCATGCTTATTTAAACATTAGTCACATCGTTCAACAAGCTTTTGAATGCCTAAGTCGTAGAAATCGGCCGCCTGCGAAGATAAGTAGTTTTTAATTGCTTCTTTCACTTCATCATCTGTGTCGAAGCACTTGCCGCCAAGAAACTCCTTTAGGTAGCGGAACAAGTGGAAATCACTTGGCGCCAAATCCGGGCTGTATGGTGGGTGGTCAAGCTGTTCCCATCCAAATTTCTTGATTAGAGCTTGCGTTTCTTTCGAAGTATGGGGTCTGTCATTGTCATGCAACAACAACACTCCAGACGACAACAGACCACGTCGCTTATTCTGGATTGCACGTCGAAGTTTAGTCAGGGTAGCGCAGTAGGCTGCTTTATTGATCGTTGTCCCTCTTTCCATAAAGTTGACTAACAATACTCCATGTCTATCCCAAAACACGGTCGCCATAACCTTGCGTGTTGAGATTGTCTGCTTTGCCTTGACCTTGACTGGCGATGAGGTGTGACGTCATTCCATCGACTGACGTTTAGACTCGGGGGTTATGTGAGAAACCCATGTCTCATCCCCTGTGACAATATGGTCTAAAAGAGTCACCTTCCTTATGATATCACTCAAAAAAAAACAAGAGCATAAGCCATTCTTTCCATTTGTTGGGACTCAGTAAGCAGCCTGGGAACCCAACGGGCACACAATTTGTTCAAATTCAAATGTTCAGACACAATTCTGTACAAAGTCGTTCTACTCACATTCGGGAAATCTACTCGTACGAGTATTTCGAGATCTGAAATAGTGAATCGTCGATCTTCACGAATTTTTTGGTCAACCGCTTTGACCAAATCTTCTGAAATCACTGATGTTCGGTCAGACCGTGGTTCATCATGCACATTTTCCCGTCCTTCATTAAAAGCTCACACCCACTTGCGCACTTAACTGTCACTCATTATGTTAGGATCGTAAACTTCAGTAATCTGCCGATGAATTTCTGCCGCTGAAACGTTTCTTGCAGACAAAAACCGTATCACTGCCCTTACTTCACAATCGGCGGGCCGATAAATTGTCTTAAACATTGTGAACTGACACTACAAACAGCACACAGCAACAGTAACAACGCTAATGGCGGCGCTTGACGCGCAAGGCATGCCGGGAGTCGGCGCGCATGCGTGTTTTGTCCTTGGCGCCCAATTGAAATAGTTACAGCGAATCAGACCTTAGTTTTGGAATAACTCTCGTATCACAGTAAAATGGCTGCATCACCACTCAGCTCTCCCACCAAGGCTCTATAGACTTCCTGAGATCCATAAACACCTGCTGCCAATACTGAGTACCATTGGATCGGCTTCATACCATCTGGCCCAATATGAGAGGCTACCAAAAAGAACGTGAACTGTTGCTGTTGCGGGGGAGTTTTTTAGTACAAGTTTCTCGACTTGGAGCAGATTGTTCTTTTCTCCCCGAGTTAGTATATCAATTGTCACCACAAGCGTAGATTGTGTTTGGCTGGTGTTAATTTTTTTGTGACTGCGGTTTTGTGTGTTTGTCATTTTTGCGATGGCTGATTCTCGTGAACAACGTGTGGCCCTGAAGTTTTACTTTCTTTTTAGAAAAACTGGTACAGTAATTCTTAAAATGTCAGTTGATGACCACTCTCATTCTGGATGACCTCCAACAACCCAGACTGATGTAAAATGTCCCAAAAATTTGGGAAATCATCCTAAAAAATTGATGACATTCAATCAAAGAATTTGTAGAGCTGTCTGGAGTGATTTGGACCTTACTTCAGCACATTATAAGTGAAGATTTGGGTATAACAAGTGTAGCTGCCAAGTTCATGCCTCAACTGATGACTGCATGGCAAAAACAAGATCACTTGGAAGCAGGCTGTGCTTTGAGGGAAGAGCTACAAAATTATCCAAACTTTTTTTTTTTTCAAGGTGAGCACAGGTGACAAATCGTGGTGCTCTGGTTATGACCCTGAAATGAAGCAATGATTGAACGAATGGCAGGCTCCGAGCTCAACTCACACCAGAAAGGCAAGACAAATGAAATTGTTTCTTTGTTGTGTGAGGAGTTGTCCATTCAGAGTTTGTTACACATTGTCAGACAGTTAACCAGACGTTTTAGCTGGATATTTTGAAAAGATTGAACAACGGCGTGCAACGGGAAAGGATCAATATGTGGCAGTCGTACAACTGGTTCTTCCGTCACGACAGTGCCCCATCTGTGTGCGCACCCCTCCCTACTCACCAGACCTTGCCCCCTGCAAGGAAAATGTTTTTCCAGTGTAGATGAGGTGAAAAAAAAAACAACTGAGATACTGTCAGGCATCTCTGAAGAGGAGAGTAAAAAAATATTTTGAATTGAATGAAATATTGGACAAGTGTATCAGTTCCATAGGAGAGTGAGTACTCTGAATTGTATTTTCTCAAAAAATTAAATACATGATTTAAAAAAAAAAAATGGTTTCTTTCCTTGTACCTTACTGTCACCAATTGTGGAAAAATGTTGTCTCCATGTGACAAAATTCTGGAGGGTTTGTCAACACCATCCAGGAACTTCACCTGGGCCAGCTAGATAACACGTTGGCTCTACTGAGACATCGCCTTGAACCCAAGTTGTTCCGACACTTTCCAATTGTAGTACTACTTTTATGATGGAGATTACTACAAAAATATTGAATGGTAGAAATGTTCTTCAAGTCAGATTTTGAAGTCCCACGTAGGTGAGACAATTTGGAAGGGTTACTTGAACAGCTTCAGTAAAAATATCAAATTCAGAGTAGAGGCGAACAAGGATGTCTGATAGAGAACAAAACCTGTTGGGACATTAAGACACTGTGTACAGAAAACTTGTGTACGCATACCTGTACTTCAACAGGCACAGGCACAGGCATACAAGGTAGTGCTCACCAGCCTCGTCCGTACGTGATTACGACCACCCAGATCTTCAGACAGAATGGATATTTGGAACAGCAGGTAGTGGAGGTATTACAGACTCTGAAATATAAGCTTCACGGCATCGACTGTGCCGCAGGACCACTTAACCCACATACTCCGGTGGCACAGCGTCGAGGGGTCGAAGGATGAAGTCCATCTCCTAACTGAAAAACATTCTGTACTTCTCAAGGATGACTTCCCTTTCATATGTTTATAGTATTCCGTGCGAATGTGGGATCCGTGCGAATGTGGGAAAAAACGTCAGCCAGACAGTAATGTGCATTACCCAGCACTGTTTGAAACGTGCACAACATGTTCATTTGGAACAAGAAGAAATCTGCAGCCGAGATATCCATCAAGCTGCTGGAAAATACTAAAAGCTTGTGGGACAGATGTCGAAATTGACCTCGCGACTGATCTTGTCAGCTGGGGTTGCAGTTTGTGGCAAAGTGAATCCTGTAGGTCAGTTATCGACGCAACGTCACGTCGGCGTTGCGAGTTGTGTACTCCACAGTGCGCCAGAGCACCGCGTCCACCCCTACTCCGACTGCCCCCTAGTCTGCAGAGTTGGAGTGCGGTTAGTGGCTTGAAAACTGTACATTAATACAAATGCCAAGAAAGATTTCTTAATATGATGATAACCATTGCCATGGCAACTAACTGGAAATACCATACTTAAATAAGGGATGAAAATACGACTATGTGTTATGACCAGATTGATAATTGTTGGAATGGTGTAGGTCCAATAAACAAAAGTGTAGAAAACCAGGTTGATCAAGTTTATAATTTTTTTGAAGTTCCGAATATATTGTAAAGCCAATACTTCGAGGAGAGAACTGTGAAAGTGAATGGCATTACTGTAGCAGCCTGGTGTACAAGTTGTGTGATGCCATCAAGGAGAGCTGAGATGAGGTGTTGTAAATATGTTGTAAAACTGTTGTAAAGGAGAGTGTTTGAGGAGCTTACAGCACGGGCATAGCCCCTAGTGACTACCGCTAAAACAATGGTGAGAAATGGTGAGATGCTAATTGAGCATTTTGCAGGCACATAAAAATGGAAGGAGTATACTGGCTCCAATCTTTCTCTACATATTTACAAACGATCATCCACTGTGTACAACTACCGGCAGCCACAGAACGCAAAGCTTCCGGCAGTAGGAATAAATTTGTCTGTTGCCCTTGAATGCCTGTCAAGCTATTATAAAGAAACTCATTTAAGCCCTGACCCTTCAAAAACTGAAGTAAAAATAGGAAAGCTCAGCATAAGTTGAAAAAATGCAGGCAGATTTCAAACTTCAGACGGGCTATGCACCAAAATACCCGGGAGTGGCGCGCTGCAGAACTGGCAGATGGGAATCTGCCCAAGAAACAACTTACAGCATAAACTAGTTGGATCACATTGGCGCAGTAACTACAAACTATTTGTACATCAACAAAGGCCCTGTTGCAGAATATGCGTGCCCAGTTTGGACAGGTGGATGTAACTCTCAGTAACACCTGTAGATTAGTGACAGGCTGCCTAAAGCCTTCCCCAGTTGATAGGCTTTACCAGCTTTTGGGCATTGCACCACCCAGTATCCAGAGAGAAGTGGCGGCGAACAAGGAGAGGACAAAAGTAGAACGGGAAAGCCCACACACACACACACACAAAGAGCAGAAAAAAATTGTTGTTGAGAACATATTTGGACAAAATAGTTTAAGAAGGCTAAAATTTTATATTGATTGAATGATCTCTTCAATGTTGCCAGTTTTTGGTACTATGGGATGTAGACTTAAGTGGTGTCTAATAGGTAAGTGATGACTCCCCATTCACAGGTCAGAGTGAAAGGTATAAGGCATGCATGTAGCCATGAAATATGTTTTCTGAATCTTTTGTACTTCCGATGTGTAGTTTATTGTAAAACACAAATATGGATAGTAACACTGAATCGAATACACAATGACTAATATTAATGTATAAGTGTTTAGTTAACTTTTATTCCTTTGTCATGGAGGATAGAGTATAGGATAATTCCAAATGCACAGTGCACACATTATGAGGCCAGTGAGGAAAATTTGGAAAATATTTACATAAAATTTCATTTCGTGTTACCAGAGGTTTTCTCAGTATTTGGCCGACACCAT
Source organism: Vandiemenella viatica (assembly GCA_031002005.1). Lineage (NCBI taxonomy): Eukaryota > Metazoa > Arthropoda > Insecta > Orthoptera > Morabidae > Vandiemenella > Vandiemenella viatica. The sequence goes on along the minus strand of JARYHS010005557.1, from coordinate 6,681,251 downwards.
GCCTCCCTCCCAGAGTCTGTACACTTAATCTAGTGGTGACAAAACTGCACGCTGTTAAAAAAATTTCATTTCCATATATTGCTCAGTGGTTTCACCACAGCCGAAAAGATATCATATTCAAGCGCATTTTCCAATTGTGGTGGGAAAAGTGACTGTATTTTAGACAAAATTCTTTGCACCGGTTGTATGGAAAAGATATCGCTAAATGTGCTTTCAGCCTGGATGGTAATGCATCAACCAGCTACAAGACACGAAGCTTCGTGAAAATTTAATGCTCGTCTTGAAAGAAAAAGGTTTCAGAGAGTGAAGCTGAACGTCTTTAGGGTAACTGAGCGGTACTGCGCACCGTTCAGTTGACATACTTTTGCGTGGCGACCTAATCTGGAGGAAGGGCACAGTATATTGGCCGCAATGTCATTTCTATCTTGTGATGCGGTTACACCCGGTAGTCTACAATTTCTATAGATTTACTTTACTAGTGTAGCATTCTCGTGTTAGGGCTCGCAGTGGTCAGGGTGCAGCCGCGGGGAGTGAGTGTGAGTGGGTTTCCCAGGAGACCGGCTGGGAGCGGCGAGTGTCGATCCACACGAGCCTGTGCGAGATCCTGCGCTCCAAGGGCGGGGCGCCGGCCGTCAAGGACCCCGCCACGCCCCTGCCCGCCGCGTCCGACGGCGACGACAGCACCGGAGACGACACCAGTGCGTCCTTCAAGGTGCTCCACGCCGACACAGCTTACATTTTTATTTTTCCCGGCATATTGTTTATTTTACCTTACCGGGGGATGATTTATAGCCTGAGCACTTCTTAATTTCTAAAATAGTTTTGCATGGTGCAAGTTTAGTTTTGTTAATATAAATGAATATAAATTTTTACATATGTAATAGTAGTGTGCAGCATTTGTACCCTGTAGCTGCATCTCTCTCGTACTGGGTCCAGGCAAAAAAGTTGCGACAAAAACATTTCATTTCGATCGTCGTCATATTGTGGATATCGAGTATAGGAGTTAGAACAACTCCAAAGAAGAGAAGCTGCATATGTTTGTTTATATTACCAAGTGAGTGGTAAGACATATGCGCTGGTGATGTATACATTTCAACTCTCTTCTTGTGTCGTCGGAACCTGGACAGTGAGAAGTGGGTTATCTCTAAGATAAGAATGAGTGAAATTTCTTAGCAGCACGACGAATGTTAAAGCATGCGCAGGGTAAGGAATGAGTAGATTAGATTTTATCTAGTGTTTGCATTTGCCACATTTATTAACTCAGAAAATGACACTCAATCAACAACAACGGTTAGAAACACAGTGAAAGAGGAATCCCCGCAGGGAAGGACAGAGAACGTGAGACTGAGATGGTCTGGAGACGTGTAATGAAGAGGCCCAGAGGAGATGACTGGTGCCAGAGATTTGATGAAAGAGGGAAGAAAATGGAGAGGCTGGAAACTGTGGAGGATGTAGAAGCATAATTTTATGTATAAAATGGTGGGAAGACTTCCATATACCACCAAAGCTTCTTATTCACACGGGATATGTTCTGTAAATACACCATGAATATAGAAACTGTGAATGCGGAATGGTAATTTGTATAGGATAAGTTTGTAGAACAGTTTTGTTGTTACAGAGTGATTGTCACACTTTTGACTCATTAAACAGCCTTCTGGCGTAAGAACGAAGACTTTCCCGGCGTATGACTGTAATGTAGTCTTCATGGGTGTACCGCCGGATAGTGTTGTGGAAACACAATATTTTGACGGCTGGCTCTGCCGTCTTCTTCAGGTGTACAGACATCTGCACTGGTCGGCTGACCCTCAGATACTGAGATGGTTCGGGTGCCGCTCTTCCTTATATACACGTCCGCATCCGGCGGCTGCGGCCTAGGCGAAGGCTTACTATGAGCCAGGCCCGCAACCAACTGGCAGCTGGCTGCCCGTGGGCGTGGCTAAGGTTCTTGTTCCAGCCCGAGCTAATATGAAGCCCTCTACGGGGGCAGCTGGACGGAAGTATAACGTTCTCTGCGGATGTTTGCCAAGGCAGGTTTCCATGCCTCACTGGCCAACACATTTAACAGAGACAGTGGTCTATGTCTCAGGGAGGCATGGAAACCTGCCTTGGCAAATATCCGCAGAAAAAGTTGTACTTCCGTCCAGCTGCCCCCGTAGAGGGCTTCATATTAGCTCGGGCTGGAACAAGAACCTTAGCCACGCCCACTGGCAACCAGCCGCCAGTGGGTTGCGGGCCTGGCTCATAGTAAGCCTTCGCCTAGGCCGCAGCCGCCGGATGCGGACGTGTATATAAGGAAGAGCGGCACCCGAACCATCTCAGTATCTGAGGGTCAGCCGGCCAGTGCAGATGTCTCTACACCTGAATAAGACGGCAGAGCCAGCCGTCGAAATATCGTGTTTCCACAACACTATCCGGCGGTACACCCGTGAAGACTACATTGCAGCCTTCTGGCGATTGAAACCATGTACCCAAATGTTCATTGTAAGGTTCTTTAAAATGCGCTTGGAGACGTTTCAGCATTCTCGTGAATTATAGCAACAGTTGAAGAATTTTTTTCGATTTCAGTCTTAGATCCACATGGTCAATTGCAGCTCAAATGTTTTCAATCTCTGGATCACTAGCAGCTTTTGCTGATACTGACTTTGAATCCAAAAAAATCTTTTTGATTTCTTATCTCTTGATTGATTATTCTGTTTACTCATTAATATTAAAGAAATTCCTTGCGAAGATGTAATCAGTTAAGCACTCTCTATTTTATTTTTAGTGGCAAGACAACATTTGTGGAAACTAACGTTTTTTTGCTTTTGCTATAAAATAACGAGGCTATCGCCGTAAAAAAAAAAATTGTTTTGAATTTATACATACGTAGTTATCACATTCAGCGTGCACCCCTCCTCTAGCCCTACAACGTTCCAAATGAATTTTCCATTGTTCAAAACAGCACTGGAAGTCTTCTGTGAGCTACTTCATGACGTGCTGCTTTTACTATCACAGCTTCAACAGAGTGATATCTTGTTCCTTTTATTGCAGATTTAACCTAGGGAAACAAAATTCACATGGTGGAAGGTCAGGAGAATAAGTTGTGTGGTCTAACACTGGTATACTGTACCTCTATAGAAACGTCTTAACAGACAGTGCAGAATGAGCTGGGGCAATGTCTTGATGGAGAATCCATGATTTGTTCTACAAATTATAGTTTTTTTTTTTTTCGCGAAGGTTAGTTAATTGATAGTCAGATCAAATAAGATTACAGACTTTTTCAATATTTTCATCCGTTTTTGACTTGGATGAACAACTTGGCCACGAATCATCCTTCAACTTCTCCTCAGTCATCTTGGATACGCTTAAACCACTCAAATACTTGTGCATCTGGTAAACGTTCACTGTCATACACTTCTCATAACAAAATATAAGTTTGAGCAACATTTTTTTCTTTCTCCCTCTCTCTCTTTTTCCCCATAGTTTCATGTGAAAATTCATGAAAATTTGTTGCTCTATATCATTTTTCCGGCAAAACAATAGCTCTCGTACAAAAAAAGGCCACGGCCAGTGCTGCATTCGAAAGAGAAGGCTTCACACTACCCAGCTGTTGCTCGTTAGTCTTCGGCACATGCGTCAGTCTCTCTGTAGAAAAGGCAGAATCATTCAACAATAAATTATAAAATAAACAGAATGCTCCATAGAAGGTTTTAAACAGATCACTTTCATGTTAAAACCAATAAAATATTCATTACCTGCTATTAACAGTGAATATAATTTCACTTCCAAACATCAGAGATTATAGGTGTGTAGCCAGAGATCACAGCTTCAAGCAGAAAAGAAGATCTCAAAAGGTTTCATCCATTGTATTATTAAAATTAATAATTTACCACAGATGAAGGCAGGAGGGCAAGACACGTAAAAACACAAAAACAAACGAATTGCACAATATTTCGACTTTAGTCTTAGTCATGTGGGAGGGGCATGTCTCGCCTCCCACACGACTAAGACTAAAGTCGAAATATTGTGCAATTCGTTTGTTTTTGTGTTTTTACATGTCTCCCCCTCCTGCCTTCGTCTGTGGTAAGTGACGGGTAACTGTTTATTTTCCCTATCCTATCTTATTTTCAGTGACTCGCGGCAGTTTCTTTGTTTCCTTTATCCAATAAAATTAATAATTTACATATTTTCCACTTTTATGTAGTTTCCTCTTCGCATCCAATATGGCCGTCTGTGGGAATTTTTTTTTTTTTTGCCGTTGTCAGTCTTTCGACTGGTTTGATGCAATCCTCCATCCCTTCCTATCCTGTGCTAACTTCTTCATTTCTACATACCCCTTACAACCCACGTCCTCAATTATCTGCTTCATATATTCTAATCTCTGTCTTCCTCTACAGTTCTTACCTTCGACTGTTCCCTCCAGCAGTAAATTAACCAGTCCAGTATGTCTCAAAATATGACCTACCAGCCTGTCTCTTCTTTCTGTAAGCTTCTTCCACAAACTTCTTTCCTCATCCATCATTTCCAGAACTCGTTCATTTCTTAGTTTGTCTGTCCACTTAATTTTCAGCATTCTTCTGTAGCATCACATTTCAAATGCTTCAATTTTCTTTATTTCCAAAGTCCATGTTTTGCTACCATAAAGGGCTGTGCTCCACACAAAGAGTTTTAAAAAGTTCTTTCTAATTCCTAGATTATATGTAATTTGAGAGGATTACATGTCCTTGGGATACCCTTTGGGTCTTTAATGCAGTGGTTTCCCGTTGCCTTTTGCATCCCCATGCCGTTGATCATTTCTGATTCATCCGCCTTTAGGGGCCGTTTCCAACCCCAAGGGCAAGAGGGTGCCCTGAACCGCTCGCCGCTCTTTCGCCCTCCTTTCGGAGGCCGTTGGCAAACAGTGGGTGACTCCTTATACCGGAAATCTTACATTCGCCAGAGCCTCGTCCGTGCAAACAGGGTGCACCACTTGAAGGAGAGGTTGACATTTGGTTGGAAAAGGCTAATATAGTCTCTCCCAAACCCTTACACTTCTGTGAGATTTAAAGACTAAAATCCAAAATCTGGATGAAAAAATGTGTGCATCTTTACATTCAGATTTTCACTTACTGTTTCAGCATCATATTACATTGAAGCATGAGGCATACCAAACAAATCAATTGAGATTCTGATCTTTAAAACGGTGAAAACCCAATCGAAATCTGTGCAGTAGTTTTTATAGTTTTGAGTGGAGCCAATATACATGGTTTTTGTTTTATTAAAATATGTATTGATATGCCATTGTAAACCAGTCATGTGGAACAGTTCATGAGGAGTAGCAGCAAACCCCCTCCCTTCCTCCCCCCATTATACAGGTTTTCACATTTATCACATATGGAGGGCTTCTGTTTATTTCTCAGATCTGCAAAGTGTTGTATAGCTATTGTAACGTGGTTTGAGAGAGATGTTAATGATACAGGGAAAAGGAAACTTGACGGAGCCACGCTGCACGCTTCAGTGCTGTTAAACTCGTCTTCCCCGGCTGATTTACCAGACATTTAATCTCCTCCATTCACATCACTAGATTGTCCTCTTAATACCATAAAGGAAGGTTGCTTGCTACCAAATAGTGTGGCATTGTTGAGAAGATTAACCTGAAGAGTAGTTTGGTAGTTGAGTTGTGTTTCTGCCGTCGACAAACCTACAGTGTAACCTGGAATCTGTACTGCGGAACATCCCGGTATATTCGTACGATTGAAGCAAAGCTCGTAAAAATTCCTGGCTCAATTAGGAACTCTTGTTTAATAGGCAAGTGTCTTAACCACTGCTCATGAGATTAAATTAATCATATAGTATGAAACTCGCTTACAAAAAATTGGAATGCTGAAAAGTAAAGACATACAAAAGAGGTTTAAGTTTTTGGATATAAACTCAGTTAGCTGGCGAAGACGTTGAGATTTCAGGACCAGTTATGCTGGTAAAGAATTTTCACCAAAAAATTTGATGTATTATGTGTCTTCATTGTTTTGCCGTGTCATGTCGTCCATTTTCATTTATCCTTGTAGCCGAGGGAGTTCTGGATATGGTCGTAATGGCATTGCATCTGTCAGTTCTGTTGACAGTCTGAATCATGGTTTTTGTATTTAATCTCTTCTGCTTGGCTAGCAAAATTGTTACCACCAATCTCCATGTCTGGTTTAGTCATTTATGCTGTCATAAGAATCACTTTATCGTCTGTTAGTGACTATTGTTACATTCGGCCACTGTGGATTTTCAACCCCCATTTCGCTATTTGTGGAAATTGTTTTACTGATAATTTTAAAGTGGTTATGAATAAGGTTTAGCATCTCCTAATCGGTTTCTTTGGTATGTTCGTAACGAACTAACATTCAGAAATGATTTTCACAACAAACACTGCTTTATTTGGTAGTTAATCTGTGGAAGAAATGGAATGGTATATAGGAGGAGATTAAGTTCAATATTCTGCAAGATGGATGCATTCTTCACAGTGGACGATTTAGTGAATAGCCACCCCGTCTCTCTATTACAGTGATTTATTTCATGATCGTTGTTGTACATGTATAAATGCATTATCTGTGTACTTTCCATATCTCTGCATGTCCTGGAATATAATTTTACAAATGAGATATTTTTTTGTTTAATCAGTGGTTCATTTTTGAGTTTACAGCACGTTTTCAGTTTAATGCTTACATTTAACCTCTTTTTCTATCATATGTCATTGTAAATAATTTTACTTCAGTTCTGTGCTAAAGAAATACTAGAGAAACACCACAGTAAGTGTTGTCAAATGTATATTTATTTTTTGGCACATTTAGTCTAGTTGAAAATTGCAATTTATACTGACTTTAATTTTAAAAAAGTAATTCTTGATACTTAGAAATTAGTATTTTTTTTGTTTTTTTTTTTTTTGCTGTCATCGGTCTTTCGACTGGTTTGATGCGATCCTCCATCTCTTTATTTCATTACAGACTTGGAATTCTAGAGTCGTATGTATAAAGTACAAACTTTACGATAGTCACATTTGTTCGTTGAAAAATGCCAAAACGAGAAAACTCAAACATGACAGATTTGGCACTGCAGAAGGACGTGTTTAATAGATGCAGATTGCAGATAGTAGAGGACATAAGCAGTATTGTGTTTGTGACATTAGGAAGAGATCGATCCTAGAGTGATTATTTTTCCCCATTTATTTTATGTGTAGTTTGTAACTGTTATAATTTGTTTCAAAACGTAGTACCTAATACGTAATTTCCTATAAATGCATTGCGTGCTGTGCATTTTGTATTATATTTTTCCTCTAAGATGGTACATGAGTTATCAACCGTACAATGATATGCTGCTGTCAGACTACAACATTCTGATGCCTGTTACTTTCCAGAAGCAAAACTCAAATTTGTTCTGACACTGTGCGACAGTGGAATAATTGACATTGCCCTTGACAGTCATGGCTGAGAGCTTCCTAAGCTACCTCTCAAACAAGAAATTTCATATTAAATGACCACACATTTTAATTTACAGTGAAGGAATTTGGAGTAAAAAAATTGCATAAAACTGAAGTAGGTGTGGATCAAAAGCAAAATCTCCATTGCATCCGTGATAAAAATGTTGAAAAAAACGAGGTTATGCCCTACTTACTGTGTACCACTGAAAGCATAAATATGTGAATATTCCCCTTACATTTTTAATCATTCCAAAAGATAAAAGTTAAATTGTGTGAATTGTTTGATTTCACCAAGGATTGTATTTTTTTTTTGCTTTTTTTTTCTCCCAGTCCTTTGTCACTAATTTTGACATTTACATGGCGTCCAGTCATTCCTCCTTTCTGTTGCCATTTCGACCGATGCGTGTGGAGTGGGCGAACCACGTGCTGAGAGGAGGACTGATGAGATGCAACACAAACGTCACAAAGTTATCTACTGTATTCACCAAGAGTTTTTCAGTAATGTTGAACTCCTGTTCGAAATTAATTTTGTGGTAAACACGAACATTATTTGTTGCAGAGTGCTAGGAAGTATCCAAATACTATTTAAAAATCACCCATTTCAATACGTTTTATCTGTTTAGACCCAAAGTTGCTTTTTATGCCTTGCCTTACTTTTTACATGGATTTAATAATGACTCATTGGATTCTGAAAGTTGGGTAAAAAAAATCAGTCATTAAATTGGTAAGCAATTATATTGTTTCTTTGAAAACTAAGATCGTGTTCTTAAAAACAAATGGAAGCTTCCACTCATACAATAAGTAGACACCGAACTAAGAAATGGCTAACAAAAATATGAGATTTATGTTGGGGAAAATGAAATTATGAAGACTTCACAATTGATTCAAAAAAAAAAAAATATGTTGTGGATAGGATTTCAAACCACATGTAAGGAATTGATTGCCACCTGCGTAAAGTGATATGGAGATCGGGAACTGACAACTAAGTTTTTGTAGACTGCACTAAGAATTGTCCAAAGAATGAAGATAGACGTGAAAATAGTGGAGGGAAACTCTTTTCTTCGTGTGTTGCATTTTACGTACAAGATGTTTCCTCGTTTCCCAACACTACATAGCCTGTGACGGGAATGTTGTGACTTACAGATGCGCGAGGAGGCGTCGGAGGGTGGCTCCGTGTGGCCGTCGCCCGCCACCACCACCATGACGGGCGGCAGTCCCGCGCCCGCGCCGCCTCCCGCGGACTCCTCCGTGCCGCCCCCGTGGCCCGCCCCCACCTGGGAGGCGGGTCCACCTCCCTGGACGCCGGCCGCAGACTGGAGCCGCCAAACCTCGGCAGGTAAAGGAACCGTCGATGTACTCGTGTGCGGACGTTAGGTATTTCGTACACTAAATCCGCCATTGTTTGGTCAGTTATTTAAGTTTTTGCTTTCACATGGGTGAAGTTTGACAGCCATGAAAATCCTGTGATTTTTGCTAAATCTCATGGAGCCTGAAATTCTATCCAAGACCAGGATTACTTAATGTCATTGATCATTTATTAAATTGGCACCTAAGCACTTAAATCTTAAACTGAAGCTATCACAGGTATTTCAGCCCACTACCTTACGAGTATAAAATAGTGACATCTATGGTTTCTAAATTTTGATCACTCAAAACTTTCGGGAGTCTGCCCAGTGAACCTTGATGCGAGCCCGTGAGAAATATTTGACTTTTGCAGTGAGTTCCCATGTTTTGTTAGCAAGTAAATTTAACCTCCCTATGCTCATAATAACTTGAAGTTAAACATTGTTTACATTAATTAATGTGAATTTTGCTGTAAATTTTCAATTTTTGATTAAGAGTTACGTATGAAATTTATTAATATCTCATTTCATTTAGATTTTTTAAAAAAATAAATGTTTGTTATCTTCTGGCTTTACACTAAAAAGAAGAAGAAGAAAAATTGAAGAATCTACAGTCTGTCATCCTCATTGAACTGCACTGTAGTGATGACGTACAGTAGACTGAAACATAATGTTGAAAGTCTGACATAACGCCACCTGGACCGTGTAGACCACAAATGGTACTGTGGTTTAGACATAAGGAGGGGACAGGAAGGTGTGTAGGTAAGCTTCCAGAAAGCATTTGGAAAGAAGTTAAAGGTTGTATCTAAAAAGAGGAAGAGAACTGGAATGCAGTGTACCGAGCAGGGTGGGTGAGCAGTAACACTGTGGCCTGGCCTTCGAGAGGACCCCTGTCCCGTCATCCAGATTTGGGTTTTCCACAGTAGCTAACTGCCGAGATGTTGCGTTTCTTGTGTTCGTCTCATTTATGTTCATCATTCCCAGCCACCTTAATCTGTGGTATTTCCCTATCCTTTCTTAGTTTTATTGCCTTAAAGCATTTTCCTGCTCATTGTTATTATTATTAATAAAATTTTCTCGGTTAACTAGCTGTGTAAGTATGTTTTTACAGCTCAACGTTTCAGTGGTCACACGACGATGGCGGCAGAGAATATGACCACCAGAATGTTGTGCTATACAAACACACTCACTAGGTTAGTTTCCATAGAAAATTTCATGTATATACAGAAAGCCTCCACTCTTATTATTATTATTATTATTATTGGCGAATTCTCCCAATGGAAGACGTTAAACAGATGACCCAATCAAGTTTTCTTTGAGTTCTTCTTGTTGTTCGAATATGCTTTCATTCTTTCCGAGAAAGCTTGTTTACGTTCGTCCGACCACTTTGGTCTGTATTGTTTTTGTTTTGGTTGCTCAGTGATAACTTCCCATTTGTCTACTTTGTGTCTCTTTCTATGCTCCTATGTTTGCACTTTTAAGATCCTTCCGCGTTTCATTAAGCCAAGGTGTCGGATTTTTAAGTGAAGTTACACAATCTATTTTTTTTTTGTCAACCGATTTTTCTGGTAACCTCTTAAGGTGACCAAAGAATTTCATCTGCCGATTCTTGATGTCAATTGCGATGTTTGAAAACTTTTCAGTTGTTTTTATTGATTGTAGTCTGTAACCATCTTTAGTGAGTCTTGCCCCTAGAATATTTGTGATGATTTTTCTCAGTACTTTTTTAATTTCTTCTAGGTCATGTTTTCTGTTAAGTGTTAATGTTTCACTTGCATAGAGGACTGTTGGTTTTATGACTGTGTTATTATTATTATCTGCAATTGGACCCTGTCGGATCACGCAAAGCCTTAACGATTCAGTTTCTTGAGTTTCCAAATAGCTTTCATTTTTTCTCCGTTTTTTCTCTTCCTTTCTTCAGTCCACTTCGTCCCCGGTCTCATAATGACTTCATTCTCTGGCGGTGCTTCCCACTTGTTAATTTTTTCGCTGTATGTTTGTCTATCTCTGATTTCTGATGAGTTTATGTGGGCTTTTTCCAGGTCTTTTTTGATCTCCTGGACCCAGGGCATAGTTTTTAGCTGTTCTATATACGTCACAATTTTGCTGGAAGTCTTGTTGCTGGAAGTCTGTGGATATGTCCATAAAATCTTAATCTTCGTTTCCTGATGTCTGCCGCGAGGTTTGACAGTGTTTCTGTTGTCTTTCGAGATTTAAGTCTATATCCGTCATCTGTTTTTTCTGGGCCAAGGATCTTTCTTATAATTTTGCGTTCTTCTTTCAAAATGTTTTCTAGGTCACCTTTCCTGTTGTAGTATTTCTCTAGTATACAGGGCTTCAGGTTTGATAACTGTGTTGTAATGTCTGACTTTTGTATATATGGACAAACCTTTTTTATTATATGTGTTGTAGGTTCTACCGTAGGCTCTCCTAAGTTTTTGCATGCGAACTTTCTGTGCTATTTTCTCTCCTCCTGTGGGTTCGATAATTTCTCCCAGATACTTGAAATATGGGACTCTCTCAATTTGTCCATATTTTGTGGCCAGATTTTGAGTGTGGAGTTTTGAACAGATGAATTGGATTTTTTGGAACGATATTTGTAAGCCTACTCTTTCAGCATATTATTTGAGAGTTTCTATCTGTTTGATTGCTGTGGTTTCATGATCTGCTAGTATGGCTAAATCATCTGCGAAGGCTAGGCAGCAAATTTTGATACCATTCTTACGTCGTCCGAGTTGTATAGGTTTCCAGTAGTTCTGCTGTTTAAGGGGGTAGGTACACTTATCAGGTTTCTAAAAAATGATTTTTTTTTATTATTCTTAAAAATAGTTTATAGTTTTGGCTTCATTTTAGTGAAAAAATTATTTCAATATCTTTAACGGTGTGGGAATTATGTGTGATTAAGCAATGCTCTGCACGGTGACAGTATTATGGTGGAAGGTATAAATTTATGGTGTACATACCAATGTGCTAAGGAAATGAACACACAATCATCTTACAAATATAGGAACAATATTGCAAGAGACTAAGGTTAGAACAGTAGACCAAGAAGAATGTTGCAGAAAGTCATTCCTATGCTCCTGGTGAATATTAGGAAGAAACAGGACACCTGAAGGTACCATAACATGTTTCCAAATCTTTAACCTTCAATATCTCAAAAGAGCATTTCATCAAACAGTTTTAAAGATAACTTTTTTCCAAACACATAGATCTTTTTCAAATTTGCAGGACATGTTCTACATACTAAGTACTACAGTCTGAACAATTATTGTTTATGCAGCTTTTCCCAAATGAAAAATATGCCTTCATATTTAAGCAAAAATTTTAATTTCTTGACAGAAAAATTTATTAATAAAAAATATAGAGTTAAATATGTTATATTGTAGGTTCAACTTGTTGCCTTGATATTAGTTTACAATATTAAAAGAACATTTCTGAAAAAATTTCAAATACTATGCCTTTTGTCTTTAAAACCCTACACAACAACATATTTTTCACTGTCAATTTGGATGGTACATTATCCTATTGTTAAACAATATTTTTATTTTAAAAATCAATTTTTATATCTAGCTATAACAGTTCTATGGAGCTATGAAATTTGAACCCTCAAATTTAAATAAATTTGGAGAAAATTACATCTCAACTTTATCAAATATTTGTATGTGTTAGGTGTACCTACCCCCTTAAGTTCTTTCTCCCATTCTCAGATGACTTTATCCAGAACAAGGTTGAAGAGTATCGGGGACAACAATTTGTTATCATATTCACAGTTTAGTGTCTTTCATTGTTTAACTTCTAATGGTTCACTTTCAGATTAATAACTGTGTTTCCTTAGGAATTTAAAGTATGCATTTAGAGTTATGTTTTAATGGTAGAATAAAAGATATGCCAGATGTTGATAATATACATAGAGGTAAATAAATTAGGACCGTGTGAGTCGGTGTTCTGCAGTGTTTACTGTTCCTCGGGTTGAGATACCCCGGGATACGTGACAGGGTGAAGGAATGTAGCGGTAGCGTTTCTCAGGTGGGGAACCTTGGCCGGAGGCAGACTCCGCCCCTTGGGCGTCCGGGACGCCCCCGCAGCCGCCGCCCGTTCCCGTGGCCATGTGGGAGGCCCCGCCGTGGCCCGCGGAGCGACGTCCGCCCGTCCCGACGCCCCCTCCGCCCACTGCGGGCGCGGCCTGGGAGCGCGAGCCGGGAACCAGCCTCGTCTCCATCATGGACTCCTTCAGCCAGGTCTGTAAACACTTTGTGCAAGTCCTAGTGCTTAAGTTATCAAAGCATATAACAACAATTCCATGAGAATTGTGAAATTTCTTCATATGAAGATTTTATTAAATACAGAGTGATTCCGTGATAATTTTACAAACGGAGAAGGGTAAATGTATCAATTTGGGGTAAGGTACCCTAGTCCTGAAACGACCGAGTCCAAAGTTATAAGTGAAAATCTATTCGAATTCTGCCTTAGCCTCGCGTAACGGTGAAGCTGAGGTCCCAAACTTGCGAACCCTGATCGTAACGTACAAAATTACCACTAAATACTGAGTGATACACTCAGATAATTTCTCCTGTTGATGGACTTGTAATGGCACCTGTAACTTGATGTCAGGGATATAAAGTCTATAGTACAATAATAAATTCCATTTACCTGCAAAAGTTTCACAAACTGATACTTTTACAACAGTTGCTTGAGATGGCATCCCCCAGTGTCAGTGCTGCCACGGCAGTGTCGTACCGGTTCTAATATTCCCAGTGTCATAGGCAGAGAGAACAAGTAACAAGTGGGATATCTTCCAGAAGTCTGGGTAGCATGTGTCTGATAAACACTGTCGGAGGTATCACTTATAACTTTCTATTCAGTCAGTTCTGGACCAGGGACCCTTTCCTTAAATTGATACATTTGCCCTTCTCCATCATCCCTGAGAGTGTGTAATCGCCCTGTACATTCCATTATCACTACACATATAACTCTGCAGGCAGACGTTTCCTAGGCGTTACTTCGTTAAGGTGTCACAAAGTGATAAGGTTTTCACAGTTTCCAAACGCTTAGCCTCTAACTTAAAATCTACAGCATGTGTTATGACGGGATGTGCATTTTTAACCTGAACAAATAGGTGTCAGAGACCACACACAATTCATCAAAGATAAATACCAGACTCTTTGGTATTGTTAATATTGATTTTAACTCCTTAACTTTGGTTATTTATTTCTTAAGTTTTGTAAAATATAGTACTACTTAAATCAAAGCTTTCATAGGGCTGGGAGGAAGCTCGACATACGAAAGTAGCTAGGACTGAGGAAATTACTTACAGAACATTTAGTTTTTATTTGTGACTCAGGGTTAGTAATGTGGGCAATAGTAATGACATCAGTAACGTGGTTCTTGTGAAGGCAATTTAAATTATTAGAAACGCAAGTCTTCATGTATTATGCCGTAATACAGAATCTATTTCTCATTCTGGCACAAGCTGCATTTCAACGTAACCAAAGCCTCCATTAATATCACCACTTGAACACTATCTTCTGTTCAGTTGGTCTGAGAAAAATTTTGAATGATGCGACTTTGTTTCTCTTAGTTGGAACAGTTAATGTAAAACAAACATGACACCTTACAAGTCTGTCATGTGTAACTGAGCATCTTAGCAGGTTTGTATTCTTAAGTTTGAAGTCTATATGCAGCGATCTGTCTCAGACCTTCAGAATCGTCTTGTTGAATTTTTGTGGCCATCTTTCGGGTTAATCTTTGTCTGTATTTTTATTATTATTATTATTATTACTCCGCGATCCACTAAAAGTGTGTGGCGGAGGGTGCATTGCACCTATCGAAAAGGGTTATGGTTTGGAAGGGTTATAAGGGATATAGCAGGAGGTGCCCATGGGCTATTGTGAGGAACCATCCCCGCATTCGCGTGGAGTGATCTGGGAAAACCCAGATCAGGATGGCTGGAGTGCTTTATCGAAAGCTACTCCTGTCGGATTTTAAGTTTACTCGCCTGGTAAATCCTTTCTGTTCCATTCCATAATCGCTCGTGGGAAAAATGAGTACAGAAATGAATCAGTTCTGGCCCTGATTTCTCTTATCTTATTTTTGCGGTCATTTCGAGATCTGAATGTTGCTGGTAGCAATATTTGCTGGCTGTCATTCCGAAATACGTCTGTCGTGAATTTTTCAATTAGCTTCCGTCGAGAGCAACGCCTTCGGTGTTCCAGATCTTCCCAACCTAACTCCTTCAACATCACACTTACGCTTTTCCTCCAACTATATATACCTGTCACAAATCGGGCAGCTGTCCTTTGGACCTTCTCTAAAGCCTCCATTAACCCCTGTATATAGTAGTACCTACAGTACAAAAACAATACCGACAGTAACGGCACTGATTGTGATATATTTTTAATCGTGTCAGTGGTGGTAGAATAATCTGTGGACAGAGCCATATCACCTGATTAAAAACAGTGAAATTCCTTAGATTAGTGTTGGGAAATATAAAAGGATAAAAATAAGAAATACAGAGAAAAACAAGTTATAGAAATATGTGGGATAGTTCCAGATTTTTACATACATAAGGAAGAAGTACACTAAGAGGTGGAAAGACTGAAGCACATGTTTTGTGTTGGTGGAATGGGACACTATAAACCAGTAGTTTTCTTGTGGTACCACTGTAACTTGTAATTTTGTGTTTTGGCTTCCAGTCACTGCAGATCCTGGGCAGCCGCACGGTTCCCGACGAGGACGAGGAGGGCGTGACCGGGGACGCGGGCGAGGAGCCGCCGGTGGCGTTCCCCACGTCCGACCCGGTGGGGCTGCGCGAGCTGCAGACCGCGATGGGAGCCACGGACGAGGAGATGGCCATACTGCAGCAGCTGGGCGGCGAGGGCCCCGTCTGGGGGGTCGTCAAGGAGGAGGCACAGGTCGCTCACCCTAATAAACTCTCTCTTTTACTATTATTTTCTTTAAAAAAATCATTCTTTAAAAACGAATGTCAGGGTTTTGGGGCTTTGCGGAATTTTTATCATTTGGCTTACAATTATAAATGATATATCAAATAAAACAGATTCTTTTACCTACAAGTATTCACTGTGAGCACCATTCGTCACGTGGCACACGTCCAGTCGATAACTTGTTCACTGTGTCTGGACTAATTGGTGCAATGACTGCTTCAGTCCCATTTGGGAAGTTGGGTAGGTCAGCTGGTAGTTGAGGTACATACACGTGATTTTCTATGAATGCCCAGAGATAAAAATCGCTCGGCATCGCATTGGGTGAACTCGCTGGCCGTGTGAAACGAGCTCTCACATCCTCTCTGTGGCGGCCACGCCAGTGTTTGGGAACAACGTGATTTAACCTATCGCATACATCGGTGCACCATCTTGTTGCCAAACACAATTATCTTATTCATCATCTTTGAGTTGAGGAAAGAGAAATTGTTGTAGTGCATCAAGATAAGAAACACCTGTTAGTTCCTTCACTGAAAAAGAAAGTGTCATAAACTTAAACTTCTGCTAACACGGCACAATAAAACATTCAATTTTGGAGAGTCTCGTTACAGCTGTACCAGCTGGTGGAGATTTTTGGACCCCAGATGAGTGCATTACGAGTATTTACATTTCCACTTAGGCAAAATGATGTCTTGTCACTCACTGTAAATGACACAATCGAGAAATTCTTTATTCTTGTGCAGCAACGTTCCATTTGCGAAGATGCCACAAAAGTGGTAGTCTATAGGTTTAGAGCTTGTAACAGCTGTAAACGATGAGGATATTGATGTATTTGCTTAAAACTCTTCATGTAGATGTCACTGGAATTGCTAATTCAGGATTATTGTTCCCATCAAATTCCTTGGGGCTTTGCACTATCAACACATTCCTCTGTGAAGCTTGGTCATCCTATCCTCTTTCCCTGATGATGCCATCTACAGGTGTTAATGTCACTTGGGGGATGGCAGTTCAACTTACCTTGCAAATTGTAAAACACTAAAAGCTTTCTGTCCAGCCGACACTATCTTTACTCCTACTGCTTTCTAACGGATCATAGAGGAAACACTGTATACACATGTGTACAACGAAACGGTTTGATTTGATCTTCAAATTAATATGTCATTTATAGTTGTAAGTCATATAATAAAAATTCTGTAAAGCCTTAAAACTCTGATATTTATTTCGAAACACCTCGTATCATATTCCTTGCGTTTAAATCAGGATAGCCCGAAGATTATATTTTCTTTAAAAGATTACCTTACAACCCACAATGTTTGTGGTTCATGTATATAGATGACATTTTTATGATCAAGACCAATCGTGAAAATGTTCTGCTTGACTTCCTTTACTCTCCAAACAACATCCACTCACTAAACTTCACACGGTACTGCCCTTAATTAACATCACCTGCTCTAATGTTGCCAACTGTGCGCAGTGGCCACTCACACACCTCTGCTCAATCAAATCCACAAACCTTAAATATCATCTCCCGCTGCCACCCATATCACACACAACTCCATCCCCTGCAGCCCAGCTAACCAAGCCAGAAGCATCTACTACGATCGACATACTCTGACAGACCGACACAATCCCTTGTATCTCCTAATTATGTCTTGGAATCAGGCCATAAACAGAAGTCCACATTGACATACATGACCAAAAACCAACTGTAATACTTTCTTTCTTCTTATTTGGAATCTACATCTACATATATACTCTGCAATTCACAAAATTGTGGGTGGCAGGGGGTGCTCAGCACCAAAGCTAATCTCTTTGCTGTGCATTCCAATCCCTAATGGTACGAGGGAAAAAAGAATTCATATAAGAATCAGTCCGGCACCTTATTTCTCTAATTTTATCTTTCCTGTCCTTCTGACTCAAATAGGTTGGTGGAAGAAGTATTTCACTACACTCGTGATTCAAAGTGGGAGTACGCATGTTTACCAATAAGTTTAAACGAAACGTGTGTCATCTATCTACCAGAGACTCCCAACCTAATCTACTAATCAGTTCCGTGACGCTTTCATAAGGACTGTAGCAAGCGGTCACGAATCGAGCAGCTCTTCTCTGTACTTTCTCTATACTTTCGATCAACCCCTTACGAAACGGATCCCAAATGGCACAACAATAGTCCAAATGTGGACGCACAAGAGAAAAGTACGCTATCTCCTTTGTTTGTTCATTACAATTTTTCAAGATTCGACCTATGAATCGCGGCCTAGAATTTGCTCTACCTACTAACGAATTAATGTGTATGTCCCATTTCATGTTCCTTTGTACTGTTATTCCCAAATATTTCATAGAATCGACCATATCAATAACTGAACTGTTTACCTCGTATTTCTGAACAATCGGATTATTTTTGTTAGTTATGCTCATTGTCTTGCACTTTTTACAATTTAGAGTAAGTTGCCACTCAGCGCACCAAGCCAAAATAACATCCAGATCGCGCTGAATTTCTAAGCAATCGGCCAAATTTCTTACTTCCCTATAAATAACCGCATCATCAGCAAACAATCTAAAAAGGCTTTTCACTTTGTCTCCGAGATCGTTTATAAAAATTAAGAAAAGAAGTGGTCCTATTACACTTCCTTGAGGTACACCCGATGTAACATCTAGATTAGAAGAACTTTCTCCTTCAACGACAACATACTGCGACCGACCAGTTAGAAAATCCTTTATCCATTCACAAAGCTGATCCGATATGCCGTATGCTCCAAGCTTCGCTAAAAGGCGGTTGTGTGGCACAGAGTCAAAGGCTTTCTGGAAATCTAAAAAAATTGCATCTACTTGTGAACCTGCATCGATAACTTTCATTATGTCGTGTGTAAATAGGGCCAGCTGTGTTTCACATGATCTTTTCTTCCGAAATCCGTGTTGATTTGTTGTAAGCAAATTATTATCATCTAGATAATTCATAATGTTCGAGCATATAATATGCTCCATAACTCTACTACAAACAAATGTTATAGATATGGGACGATAGTTCCCAGGATCACTTCGATCACCATTTTTGAAAATCGGAGTTACTTGTGCTATTTTCCAGTCTGAAGGTACTTTTCGCTCTTCTAATGATTTACTGAATATATCAGACAGAAATGGCCATAAACAGATGTCCACATTGACCAAAAACCAACTGTAATACTTTCTTTCTTCTTATTTGGAATCCCTAAACAAGATTTTTCTTCATTGCTATATCTGTGTTAGATCTTTTCTAACATTTGTCACATCCTCCCTTTAATCCTCACAACGTGGCATTACCTTCACCAAACAATCTAATTTAAAAATGTCTGTGTATGAGTACCAACCCTCAAATGCTCCTAAACCACCCTCATAACAGGCCTCCGCTTTGTAACTCTCCCACTGGTAAAACCTACCCCATCCTACACCATGCCATCTGCGCATGTCCCATCTCATATAACAGCTTGTAGAAATACTGTTTAATATATTTCTAATAATAAGCTAATGATTAGAATTTATTGTACTATCACCACTTATAGTCTTCTCTTCTGACCATGTTTTTTTTTCGAAAGCTACAGGGAATTATTCAGTGATAATTTTAAGACGGTCGCCTGGTTTGGTGCGGTTGGAATTGTTCTATCAAAGTTTCTTAATTGCACAAACACACTCAAAGTATATCAAACTCAAAACACTATTCATTGCACAGATTTTCAGCAGTTACATCCCGACCACCGAACCATATTTATTTTTCTCTTGTACTTAACAGGTAACAAGGATTGCCCTGAATAATCGTTCCCGAAGATTGCTTGTTCTTCGCGAGTGTGAACTTTCTTTGAACTTTCACCAATGGAACAACACAGTATTTCTTCCTACAGTAATGGACGACAAACACAATTAACAGTCTTTAAATGTACATAATATTCACTTGGCACTTAACCGATGCGGTAGCTCGTCCGAAGACTTCCTTTAACACGAGGATGCTTTACAGTTGGTACCATCACGTTTTCCCGCACTCACATTTACCGCAACTCGCGCCATAGCACACATGACACTACTCTCGATCGTTACATTCGATAGTCGACTTCACAATCGTTGATCGACTTTTACATCAAGATTGGCAGGTGCGGTAACTATCTTAATGCACCCCGGACACAGACAAACAGTTTACTTTTAAAATCTGCCACAACTCTCGTGAACTCGATCACTGTTTGACAGTCAGAGGTATCAAAACCTAAACACCAGAGGTAATAATTGGCGTACCATCACATTTTGGATATCACACACTCCCTGGGCCTTAAACTCAGATAATACAAACCTTCCTACATATTTTTATGGTAATTTTTCATTATTTATTATTATTATTATTGGTGAATTCTCCCAACAAATGGGAGACAGTAAGCAAATGACCGAATCAAGTTTTCTTTGAGTTCTTCTTGTTGTTCCAGTAGGCTGTCATTTGTTCCGAGAAAACTTGTTTGCATTCTTCCGACCACTTTGGTCTGTATTGTTTTTGTTTTGGTTGCTCAATGATAACTTCCCATTTGTCTACTTTGTGTCTCTTTTTAAGATGTCTGTTGCTCCTATGTTTGCACTTTTAAGATCCTTCCGAATTTCATTCAGCCAAGGTGTTGGATTTTTAAGTGAAGTTACATAATCTATTACCTTTATTGTCAGTCAACTTTCTGGTAATCTCTTAAGGTCACCAAAGAATTTCAGTCGCCTTTTCTTGATGTGAATTTCGATGTTTGAAAACTTCTGTTGTTTTGATTGATTCTAGTCTGTAACCATCTTTAATAAGTCTTGCTCCTAGAATTTTTCTAATGATTTTTCTCTCTACTTTTTTAATTTTTTCAAGGTCATGTTTTCTGTTAAGTGTTAACGTTTCACTTGCATATAGGACTGTTGGTTTTGTGACTGTGTTGTATTGCCGAATTTTTGTCTGTCTTGACATAGATTTTTTGTTGTAGAGATTTTTGACCAACCCTAATGCTTTTTTTTTACTTTTTGGAGGCGATTTTGCTGTGAGATTTTCTCAAGGCCTGTAGGTTCGAAGAATTCTCCGAGGTATTTAAAGTATGTGACCCTGTTGATTTTACCGTATTTTGTTCTCAAACTTGCTATTTCTGTCTTTGAACTTATGAATTCAGTTTTCTCGAATGAGATTTGTAACCCTACTTTTTTTGCACATTCTTTGAGTGTCTCAAGCCGAATCATTCGCAAAAGCGAGGTATGGTATACAGAGGTTGTTTTTGGGAAAGCCAAGTGGGATTGGCTTCCAACACTTAAATTTCTTGTTCTTTCCCCCATTCTTCCATAACCTTGTCTAGAACGACATTGAACAGAAGAGGAGAGAGCCCATCGCCTTGTCTCACACCTGTTTGAATGTCAAAGGGTTCCGAATTTTTTTTAGATTTAGTGCCTATTAGTGTTTGTTTTAAGTATTCTCGTGTTTTTGATCTAGTCCCCTTCCTTCTAAAATTTGGAATAGTGAAGGCCTATCTACTGAGTCGTATGCCTTTTTGAAATCCACAAATTTGTATACTAGGGGTTTTTGTCTGAGGGCTCGCATTTTGATTATAGTTTTGGGGTTGAAAATTTGTTCAGGGCATGACCTGTTTGGTCTGAATCCTGCTTGATATTCTGCTAATTTAGGTTATAACTGCTCTTGTGCTCTCTTCAAAATACAGGCTGAAAGAATTTTGTACGTGACTGATAGGAGGGAGATTCCTCTATAATTGTTTACATCTGGTTTGTTACCTTTTTTATGTAGTGGGTGGATGAGAGCAATCTTCCAATCATCTGGGATTTTTTCAGTTTGCCAAATGTTTTGGATTATTTGTGTCATTTCTTGAGTGAATTTGGACCTAAATTTTTTAAAAGTTCGGCTACAATTCCCTCTTCCCCTGATGTTTTGTTATTTTTAAGTTTCTTTATATGTCCATAAATTTCTTCTTGTGTTGGTGGTGATGAGTTCTCTGTTGTTATTTCAGATTGTATTTGTTGGAAACCTCTTTTTTGGGTTGCGGATAATTTGAGAGCTGTGAAAAATAAGTGGCCAGGCTCTTTATTTGTCAGGGAAAGTTTACCATTTCGTTTTCTAAAACATAGGCTCCTTGGTGAGAACCCTTTGATTTGGTTCGCAAAGGTCTTGTAGAAATCATGTGTATTGTAATTTTTGAAATTGTCTTCAATTGTCTGTAGTTTGTCATTGACAAATTTTCATTTGTTTTGTCTTAAAATCTTAGATGTTTGTTTGCAAACTTCGAGAAATTTCGTGTGTGTTTCTTCAGATTTGTTGCAATTGTAATCTTGAAATGCCTTTTTTCTTTCTTCTAGTGCAGTCTCACATTCTTGATTCCACCAAGGGTGTTTTGGTTTTTGGTGTAGAGGTAACAGTTCTTTCGCGGTTCTTCTTCCCATTTTTCTTTGATTTTGGAATCTTTGATTTTGCATAGATCGAATTTTGGAATCACTGGTGGTTTTCTGTTAAATTTTCTTTTGGCTGTGAATTTAATTTTTATTCTGGATAAATAGTGATCAGACACTATATTTATTATTATTATCATAGTTTTTAGGCTTTTACGGCCTCATTGGACCATTTTCTGGTTATCTTCTTAGGAATGTGCATGTACTGTTCTTTTTGAATTTCTCACTATCTTTTCATTAATTGTCTTTCCTCATCTGTAAATACCCTCTTCATTGTGTATACAGGGTGTTACAAAAATGTACGGCAGAACTTGCAGGACACATTCCTCACACATAGACGAAGAAATTATATTATATGAACATGGGTCCGGAAACGCTTCGTTTCCATGTAACACGACATTTTACCCAACACATGAAGAACAAAACGCTCGAAGCATAGGGCACATGCACCGTTGGTTACGTCTGGTTACGTTGGCATGATCGTAGCTGCACCGCCAGTGGTTTGTTTGACATGCCCCTTTTGCCATGCGACTTACAGTAACAAGAACTGTTGCGGCGAGCAGTACAACCTTGGCAAGCACACGGGTTACTACGTCGAGTTCATCACAGACTTAACTTGTGCCATGGCAGTGTACACAAACGCAGAGATGGGCGATGCCCATTTGATGTACGGATTAGCAGACGGCAGTGGCGCTCACGCTCAACGTTTGTACCGGGAGAGATTTCCAGGACGAAGGTGCCCGGATCTTCGAAGCCCTTGATCGTCGTCTGAGGGAACATGACGCATTTCAGCCCAATACTCACGACCGGGGAAGGCTTAGAACGACGAGGACACCGCAACGGGAGGCGGCAATTCTTCATGTATTTCACGATGACCCTACTGAAGTAGCTGCAGCAATGGATGTCGACCACATGACCGTCTGGCGAGTGTTACACGAGGATCAGCAGTATCCATACCATTTACAGCGAGCACAGGCACTAACAGTAGCTGATTTTCCTGCACGGGTGCGCTTCTGCGAATGGTTTATTCAACGAAGTGTCAACCCCAACTTTAGTGCAACGATACTGTTCACGGATGAGGCGTCGTTTCAACGAGATCAGATTGTAAATTTTCACAATCAACATGTAAGGGCTGCTGTCAATCCTCACGCAACTGTTGAAGCAAGTCATCAAAAAAGATTTTCCGTCAATGTTTGGGCCGGCATTGTGGTTGACTATTTGGTAGGGCCTCACGTTGTTCCACCTAGGCTCAATGGACACAGTTACCATAATTTCGTAGAGACTGTTCTACCCGTTCTGTTAGAAGATGTGCCTCTCGCTGTGCGACGAAACATGTACTTCATGCAAGATGGAGTGCCTGCTCATTTTAGTGTTAATGTCCATCGACTTCTAAATAACAGATTTCGTGACAGATGGATAGGTAGAGGTGGGCCAATTGCCTGGCCTCCACGCTCTCCGGACCTAAACCCACTGGAGTTTTGTTTATGGGGGCATTTGAAAGCTCTTGTGTATCGAACCCCTGTACAAGATGTTCAGAGTCTGCGTGCCAGGATTATGGACGGCTGCGAAACCATACGCAGTACTCCAGGGATACATCAGCGCATTCGAGAATCACAACGACGGTGGGTTGATGCATGCATCAATGCGCACGGAGGGCATCTTGAACATCTCCTATGAGTAAGAGCTGCATGTATTAAGCTGGTCCGTTCCATTCTTGTGTGTCTCCCACTATTCATGCCACGAAGAAAATGCGGTGTTACATGGAAACGAAGCGTTTCCGGACTCGTGTTCATATAAGATAATTTCTTCGTCTACGTGTGAGGAATGTGTCCTGCAAGTTCTGCCGTACTTTTTTGTTACACCCTGTATATTGTTTGTATATTTTTGGTTTAAATCTTATTTTTTCGTCTTTCAGTTTTTTTAGTTTTTCTGTTTAGTTTCGTAGATTATCCTGGCTTATTTCTAATTCTTCCATACCACTTATATATTTATTTAATTATTGTTTTATAATTAATTTCCTTTCTGTGTTTAATGATTTAAGTAATATTGTCTTTGGTGCCTGAAAGTTGTGATCATTTTCCAGGAGGAAGCGGACATCATGGACCTGGACCAGCAGCGCGTCCCGGACACCTCGGACGCGACGTCGGCGGATGCGGACGCTCCGGCCACTCCGCCCTCTAGTGAGCCGTCTGTGGTGAAACAGGCCCTCATTGCCACTGTCGCCGCCCTGGCCTCCAAGGTACAGGAACGGAGGGGGAGGTTGCTGAGCTTGTGTATCCCCATGTCAACTTGTGTGTGTTTTATTTATTACTTTTTTCCATATTGCCCATAAACCAGAGTTTCAATTTCAAATGATGACTTCTTGAAAGAAAGCATCTGCGATGATTTTTGTGAAGACACCATTTTGTCATTTATATCCGAACTTAGTGAAAAATGTTTCTCTTATTTAAATTTCTGCTTAAACCGGCCAACCGACTGACCAAAGACTTTTTATCTTGTTAAATTACACATTACTTCAACTGTTCAATATAAAGTCACACATTGGCCATTGATCAAATTAGTAACTCACATTTATTACTTGGTAAATTTCACAGAAAACTTCAAAAACACTTCCCTGTCTAGTAATAACGTTGCTTTAGCACCCTAATCTTTAAGGCAGTCCACCTTTGTTTTCCTTAAACTCTCAGGAAGGTATAACACCTTCTCTTCACCATTAAAATATTTAATCCATCTTTCTAATTCATACTGAGCGTGGTGGGTGAGCGGTTAACATTATGGCCTCACATTCGGGATGACGCCGGTTCAAATCCCATCCGGGCATCCAGATTTGGGTTTTCGGTGGCGAATGCTGGGATGCTTCCTTCAAAAAGGCCATGGCCGAATTCCTTCCCGTTTCATGTCCCCCCCCATTCTTTCCCACCTCTAATGACCTCGACGAGGCGTAAAGCCATATGGAACTTTTTTTTTCATCAACTAGTTAGTCCACTTCCTGCAACAGCATATGCACTCGCTAAAAACTTCTACTCCTTGCTTTGGCTAATGCCTTTCTCTTATTGTCTTAAAATATATTAAGTAAGATTATTTTAAATGCCCCAACCAATGCTACTTAGTTAGTTTATTATAAAAATCACTAGTCACCCAGTAATGACAAAAAAATGTGGCCTCAAAATTTATTCACACAAGTAACGTGGAACCCTATGTCACAATACAGTAGGCCAGTGATCCTTTGTCTCATTAGACACAAGTGATTTTGTTACAATGTAACTGTTTACATCTGTATCCATGATATTTGGGGTAGCAATTCCATTGATCTATTCGCTCGCGGTTATGCGAGTCGTGCTGAATAGCAGCCACTGCAAAGATTTTGATGAGTGAAGTTTGTACATACCAATGCTGTGAACCTATGCCGGATCCATTTTGGAGTTGAATCTCTGTCTTCCACGCCGGTGAAAGGCAATAGCAGCCGTATTCGTACACTAATGATAGCCCGAGACTGTCTAATCAAATGCCAGAAGAACTTGTGACTACTGTGCAGATTTGTTTAAACATGTACTACTCACTTGGTCGAACTTGCAATCTTTGAGACATAACTGTATGTCGTTAGAATACGTTTGACTTAATAATCTTTTCGGCTGGTGGGTGGGTGTAATGTGCTGTCAGAACTATGTGGTTTGCATTTATAATACCTGTGCTTGTGGTATAAGGTATTTACTGTCTCATGTTCGTGGCTTGAAATTTGAATATTTACTAGACTGCGGTTAAACCTGCTATCCAAGCGTGGAGACCGTAGTTACTAAAATAAATGAAGTCTTGATTCCAATGCTTGGGTGAGGCAGCTAATTGACTCACGCACATGTACCATTTTAAACTGTAGTTTCATAACACACCATCAGTGCTCCATGTGGCGGATATTCCTATTCAGCCATCCAAATGCTCGCAGTTCAACAGAGTAGTTTAACTTGTTTTGTTGCTCAGAAAACAGTATCACTTGATAAGACTGAGGGGGTAAATGGACTGTTCAACTAGCTGATGCCAAGAATATGTGGTCAACTTCTCAATACACATGTAAATTGTTGAGTGTGGAAAACAATAGGAACAATTAAACACTACAATTTTGAAATACGTTTTTGGTTGCTTTGAAAGTATATTAAGGTGGTGTTTGTCTTAAAATAGATTGACTCAAGACTGTTAGTAAAAAGGCTAGTAGTTAAGTGATATTTTTTCTTCACACAAATCTTACATTCATAACAGACTGCCATCTGACTTTTTTTCTGTGTGAATTGCTTCTAATGTAGTGTTGTAGATAGAAGCAGCGTATTGTTTTGTAATGTGATTTTCATACATACATACATAAAGATAATAAAGAAAAAGTCTGAGTGTAATGAGTTGAAGGAATAGAAGAGTAGTAAATAACTGATTTTAAAAAATACTTTATCTGGCATAAATTAGGTATTTCCTTCTGTTAATAAAGATTTTATTGCAAAAACTTTCATTATTTTTGGCTCTTGTAATTTTTGTGAACTGTTCTTATTTTAATTTGTCTCAGTCATCTGGTTTACTGATAAAATCTTAAGAGCAAAGGAAAGTTGTAGAATTAAACTTCGGTTACATGAATGGTTATGTGAAGCTGATAATTACCCTCCATTTTGAATATAAGAAAAGTTAGTTGGAATAAATAAGACAATTTAATCTCAAACAAAACCTACCTTTCTGCTCAGGATTGGCATAAATCTAATTCACTAAAATGATTAAAAATTGGAGGTGTGTGTGGAAAGTATCCATTCATTTTAAGTATCATTAGAATAAATTGCTACTTTATAGTGAATTGACAGCCAATGTAAGGACACCTAAGGGGGCATCCACAAATTACGTGAGGTTTGTTTTTCCGGATTTCTGGACCCCCCCCCCCTCCCCCCTGGTGAGATCTGGTCCCGTGAGACCCCCCCCCCCCCTAGAAATCGCCTTGGAAACTTTTGTAGACTTTTTTTTTTTAAATCACACCCTAACTTTTTTGACAAAATATCCTCCTAAAATCGATTTTGGCGCTAGACCTTTTTTTTGGCTCTACTGTCCCCAAATTTTTTGCAAAATCTCACATGAGATTTCCATAGACCCCCTCCCCCCCCAGGTGAGATTTCGCCGGACCCCCCCCCCCCTATTTCACCTCACTTAATTAATGGATGTCGTACAAAAAGTTGTATATAGTCAGTTTGACAATTTGACACCAAAATGGAATGGAGTGACTGTTGCAATCGCAATGGGTGTTTTGCAGATTTTGAGTAGAGATTTTTCCACCTGGTCCTAAATAGCAAAATGTGAATGTGTGGGATTTGTTAGGCAATATTTCCACTCTTCGCGTTTATTCCGAATCGTATTATTTTGGTCATTACGGGTTCCGGTAATCACCCGTTATTCGACCGTACGTGCCGAGAAGTATTACAGTCGAGTGTGACGCATCTGTTACAGAGGAAGGCCGTGCAGAAGCCACGAGGCCCCGAGAACTACCTGGCGTGCTACGAGAGCAAGGAGATGGTGTGTCCCACATGCCACCGCTTCTTCCTGGGCGTGTCCGCCCTGCAAGGCACGTCAGCGCGGCCCACGGAGGCATCGCGGGCCGCCTCCTGCAAAGAGTGAGTACCTCTAACAGCTGTGTGGTGTCTCTGACGAGTCTCGGTGTGAACACGTCTTATCCCTTTGCGTATGACTCGAGTCTGTACAATGATTAAGGTTTATACCAAAATATTGTAAAGTGTTACCGTGTTCATTTGTTCTTAGTGACTCCTGCCTTCTTGTATGGTGAGTAATAATTCTTCTTTCTGTATCCTACCTATATACGAAGGTCCGTGGCTTTGATAATAGGTGATGCGCGAATCGCAGGTTGCTAGTTGCTCTGAAGTTGTACATCTATTCTGTGTATTCTCATATGGATTCATTCATTGTTATTTGTTTATTACAACATCGTTGAAAGTGTCCAACAAGGCAGTTGGGTGTTACTTAGTGAAGATGGAGGAAAGTGAATTTCTACTTCTGATAAAGCACTACATTTTGCATGGGAAAATGATTAAGGAAATGGAAGGAAAGCTGAGAAAGTATTAGTTGGACTCTGCTGCGTCACATGCTGTGGTACATTAGTGGTTTACAGAAATTCACTGTGGATCTTTGAGCCCAAGTGATGCCAAGTACTCGGGACGGGCAATTGAGGTCACAGCTGGTTAAACAGTGAACAAAATTCACGATATCCTGCTGGAAGACTGATGAGTGATAGCAAAGATCATAAATATCTCAAGTGAAATGGTTAACAACATTTTGCACGACCATTTGTGTATGAGAAAGCTCTCGGCAAGATGGATGCGTTGGCCACTGACTGTTGACAACAAGCGGAATCACATGATAATTTTACAAAAGTGTTTGAACATGTTCAGGTTCAATCCAAATGAGTTTTTGTGGCGTTATATCACATTTGATGAACTGTGGATCCACTAGTTTCAATTCCAGACCAAACTACAATCCAAACAGTGGATTTCCCGTGACGAAATTCCTCCAAAGAAGGCAAAAACAGTTCTGTCAGTGGGAAAAGTCACGGTGACCATTTTCTGCAATTCACGAGTTATGATCTTCTTTGATTATTTAGAGAAGAGTAAAACAATCACAGGTTCAAAAAAGATTCTCTTTCACCAGGACAATGCACGCTGTATAAAAGTCAGTAATTGCAGCTGCTAATTTTGTAGAATTGTGCTACAAACTGCAACCTTATCCACCCCATACTCCTGATTTGGCCCCGAGTGACTTCTTTCTCTTCAGAAACCTCAAGCATTGGCTCGGTAGGAAAAAATTCATGTCCAGTGGAGACATCATGGCAGAAACGAACTCATATTTTGCAGACTTTGAAAAATCATACTTTTTGGATGGTATAAAATAATTAGGAGATGATGTTGAAAGATAAGGGATTTTTTAAAAAAATTTCTTCATTAAAAAGAAATGGACTTGTCAATACACCCTCGTATGTGAAAATAACCATTGCTTACCAAAGCTGAAGATTGCCACAGTTTTCAAACATTGGAAAATATGTCCACACGTTCCCTTCATCAACAGTAGAGTGAGATAGTTGCCAGCCTCCATCAGGAAGCTACCTCCCGCCACTGTTGAAGATGGAAAATGAACCAGAAAATATATGTATATACCCGTTTTACCATGTTTTGAAACCACAGCAATCTTCAGGTTTGGTAAGCAGTGTTTATTCATCTATCCAAATGCTTAATGTGTCCACTTTATAGCACCTTAGTTTCCTAGTATATTTATATATATAGGAATTAAATTAGGGTAGGGAAATGAGCCACCACTTACTTTTAGATGAAGGATGTGGGGCGTGAACACACAGAAAAGACAAAAACACAACTGATAAAGAAATTTTCGAGACGAGCCCTTTGTCAACAGGAGAACATTATGGGAGGTGGGTGGTGTTGGAGACTGTCTCACAGAAAGACTGTTTGCCAGGGAAATGGTGGGAGTAAATTCAAACAGAGGAAAAATAGGGGTAGCATCGAGTCTCCCATCATGCACTGTGGTAGTTAGATGTTGGTAGCTATTCGGGTGTGGGAGATACGGTGGTTGAAAGTGGTCCATCTGGTGCATTTTAATATTTCCACCAAAGACGTATGTATCACTTTTGAGTCAAAACTATCTTGCGCAGATCACTGGTGTTTGTGTGTGGTAGTAGCACAGAGTCACCCATCGTGCACAGCATTGGCCGAATGTCAATAGCTGTGGGAGTGTGGGAGATACGGTGGTTGAAAGTGGTCGATCAAAGACATTTTCGTATTTCGAGCAAAGACGTGTGTGTGTTTGTATATGTCACTTTGCTCCTCAACTACATAGCGAAGACCGCTGGTGATTGTGTGTGGTAGTGGCCTCGAGTCTTCCATCGTGCACTATGGTGATTGCATGTCGGTAGCTGTGGTGCTGTGGTAGATATGGTGGTTAAAAGTGGTGAACCTGATAAAAAAAATAGACATGTGTGTCCCTATATTACATTCCACAGCCTAAACTACCGAGCACAGTCCACTGGTGATTGTGTGTGGTATTAATCTCAAGTTGTGCACCATGGTGGTTCCATGATGGGATGATCGATATTAGAAAAACATCGATGTTGACATCAATGTTACAGTAACATCGATTCAAAAGTATCGATGTGCGATAAACATCGATAGAAAAACATCGATATGTCTAAAACATCGATGGTTTCGGTAGGAAGTCTGTCTATACTATTTATTAAATGTGTTTATTGTTATTGAAAATACAATACAATATTTTGCCAATATCTATTAATATCGCTCATTCCTAACCCTACATAATCCCTCCGTCACTGGCCCACCATGCAATACAAAAAGCATTAAGCATTTAGTAATTCACTCACCTGCAGGCAAAGCCAACCGACACCGAAAAAAGAATACTTAACACTCTCTTCAATGCAAAACAAAAGCAGTATCCAGGTAATATTTAATCTCGGGCAATGTATCCACTTTTTACACAAAATAACCTAAAAAGTAGGAAATAATACAGTGAACAAACTCATGGTACCTACATTGTTGGGTTCTATTACCACAAAAGCTATTGGTCAAAGAAATAATAATACAATACAGAATAAAGATTTACCATACCTGTTATTTCGTTATTAACAATATCGATAGCAAATTAAATTCACTTCGCTACACAAGTTCACTCACAACACACACGCGAGCGTTGAAGTTGACAGTATTATTATTTTTTTTAATCCCTTAGAAAATGCAAAGATGTAATTATTCGTACGGCCTACTCCGTATCAGTGTAATCTAATGAAAAATACTTGATAGTCGTCTAGCTAGATGGCCCTAAAGAATATATTGACATTTCGATATTTTATTCTCATAACATCGATGTGTCGATGTTATCGAAGTCAAAACATCGATGTTTTCGAGCTAAACATCGATCATTGTAGCAGATATTTTAAAATATTTTTAAGGAATATTACCAACAACTAATACGCAAAAAAAAAAAAAAAAAATACTTTGATAAATTACAAACACTGACATGGAGGTATTTGTGGCAGTCATTTCTATGTGTAATCGGTCCCTTATATTTGATAAATTAATTTTCGTTTTGTCTTTGCTTTTGAAGTTTTCTCGCGAAATTTGCCATGTATGGTCCATTGTGTTTAATGACAATAATAATTCTTACAGAAGCTGAAAATTGGACAGGAAATATGTTTCTCAGTCGTAAACGAACCGACCGACCAGCCGGCACTGGGGCATGCGCTGCGCGCAAATATAAACTGTGAAACAATCCAAAATGGGTTGTCTGAAGAGGCTTTGCCTGCTACCAGAATTAATTTCAGTATTTTCTTAGAAACTTCTCGCTGGAAGTTTTTTACGTAAACAAATAGAACAGAAGTTAGTCAGCGACAACATTTTACATTATACAGCCGAAACAACTAAGCGCTTCGTGTAACATAATTTTTTTTTTTTTATTCACATGCTTCCCTATTTAATAAATAGAATGTATTCACTATGAGTCTGTTAACTTTCAGGAAGGCGCATAATTTTTTTGAGTTATTTCTTATTATTTTTATTGCTTTTTCTGTCGGTTGAAGTGAAAAAGTATTTTGATTTATAATTTTCATGGAAACAAATTACTATTCTTTTAAAAACAGTGACACAAATGTTTGGAATTATAAAGCACATCACCTTGTTCCGCATGTTAAGTATTATGTTTTAGAAATTTTTTCGCGCTCATTACTGAAAGTTGATTTTTTTGCTGATTTGCAACACTGTTCGGATACTCCGTGACCTTCACAGGACTAATTTCGTGACTGCCACTATAGTCTCCCATCGTGCACTGTGGCGGTTACATTTCGGTAGATGTCGATTGAAATTATTTACAATCACAAACGAAGTCGTGGGCATCAGCTAGTATATGTGTATTTTGCTATTAACTTCAGCATTAAACATCTTTTTTTAGTGGTTTTCATAATAAAGGTGGACAAATGAGTTGTTGTTAGTATATCTTATGCTCACCAAGACTTGAATGCGTCCTGAAAATATGTCCACTACAGGCCTTACTGGTCTGTTATGACAAGTGTCGTAGGACTGACCAAAGTTGTTGTGGAGAGTTAGTGAAGGACACAGCCAGTGGCTGGTGTTCTGTTATGAAGCTTATTTTGAGGTGGTGCCACTGTGTAGGAGCTTTTTAGGAATTCATTGGTTAGTGTTGCTCAATATATAGAAATAAATAAGAAAAGAAAGGCAAATTAACCCACCACATACCAAAGTGGACGGATGCGATGAGAGGAACACTAAAGCTGACAAACAACTACACAATATTTCGGCATCTGCCTTGTTCACAAGTAGAAAAACGGGCCATTAGGCTCGGAACATGTGTACACAACGAACGTTACCTAATGACTAACCGTGTAGTGGGGGAAGGGGATGGATATGGAGTAGACTATCGATATCGGTATGCAATGTCTGAGATAATATATTGCAGGCGATGGTAAAATGAGCATATGTAGTAAGGGTACGGTATAAACACGGGGGGGAAAAAAAGGTAGTGATGGGTTAATTGGATTTTAACGGTGGTTAAGTCCAGGTGGGTGTCTCGTATCCAGGATATTCTGGTACGCTAGTTCCCATCTCCAGAGATCTGCTGCATTGGTGCTGTCAGGGAAACCTCTGACTGCTCTCACAGTGAAACAGTCGTTGAGGTTGTTGGAATCGTGGCTATTGGCATGTTCTGGTACTGGAAGGTACAGGTTGCGGGTGTGGACTGTCTGTCTGTGGCCATTCATTCTAACAGAGAGTTGCTGTGTGGTGAGGCCTATGCAAGAACTGGTGCAATAGCGGCAAGTTATTTGGTATATAAGATGAGTGGTTGAACAGGTGGCATGTCCAATAATGGGGAAAGTTTCCCCTGTGGTGGGATTGGAATATGTAGTGGTGGGTGGAAGCATGCTGCAGGTTTTACAGCGGGCTCTATTGCAAGGATAAGATCCATATGGTGCTTTTGGAGAGTGTAACGGAGGGTATTTGTGGACTAAGATGTTCTTAAGATTGGGTGGTCTGCTAAAACATGCACGAGGGACATTGGGTAAAATTTTGGGTAGGATTTTTTTTTTTTTTTTTTTTTTTTTGTAACTGCTTTACGTCTCTTTTTAACATCGAGGTCTTTTAGAGACGGGAAAGGATGGGGGCAAGGAATGGGAAGGATTTCGGCCATGGTCTTTTGAAGGAAGCATCCCGGCATTTGCCTGGAGTGATTTGGGGAAACCATGGAAAACCCAAATCTGGATGCCCGGACGGGGATTCGAACCGCCGTCCTCCCGAATGCGAGGCGAGAACGCTAACCGTTACACCGCCCCGCTCGGTTTTGGGTAGTAGTACGCATTTCCTGAAATGAGCGAAGCAAGTCATACCCCTGTCGCAAGATATGGTTGATGGACTCGAGGCCAGGAGAGAACTGAGTGACAAAGGCAGGGCTATGGTTGGTTGTTTTAGGTGACAAGTGTTAGTGGTTACGTGGAGGGTGGTTGATCGCGCGGGAGATCTGTTTATGTACAAGATCCCTGGGGTAACAACGGGAAATAAGGGCTTGGGATAGGTTTTGTGAGTATTGATGGAGACAATGATCGTCAGAGCAAATGCGACTTCCACAGATGACAAGACTGTATGGGAGGGAACGTTTGGTATGGAATAGATGGCAGCTATCAAAGTGTAGATACTGCTGTAAATTAGTGGGTTTGATGTGGACTGCGGTATGAAGGACACCGTGCCTGAGCACGATGTCAACATCGAGGAATGTGATGTGTGAGCGGGAGTAAGTCCAGGTGAAATTGATGGAATTGTTGCTATTGTTAAGGGAGTGGAGGAATTCAAGGAGGTGGTTTTCGCTGTGGGTCCAGATCATAAATATGTCATCTATGTATCTGAACCACACAGTGGGTTTAAAGGGAGTGTTGTTCATGAAACGTTCCTCCTGACGTCCAAGGAATAAGTTGGCATAGGATGGGGCCATGCGGGTGCCCATGGCGGTACCGCGGATTTGGTGATATACTACAGAATTAAAGGTAAAGAAATTTTTGGAGAGAACTATATGGGCCAAGGTTGAAATGAAGTATGTACTAGGCAGACTATGTGGCGGTCGTAGGTCTAGGTAGTATTCTAGAAACTTTGATTTGCAGAAAGGATTAGCACTGTCTTGGAGAGTGTCTGTGTGTTATAAATGATTTTTATTTGTTCTTTCTTTTGGTAAGAAATTTCTCTAGGATCATCTTTCATCATATTATGATAGTATTATGTTTTTGCAGTTCATGTTTTGCAAATATATGCTTTCAAAGCTTTGATAATCTTTCAATCAAAGTGGTTTTTTTTTTTTTTTTTTTTTTTTTTCATTAATTTAGACGATGCTGAGTATTAGTTTGCAGTCAGTGGCATTAAATTAGGAGCAGAGCAGTCGCATTAACCAGTCTCTATACATGCTAATTAACTTAGAAATACACTTGAGTTTCTGACTGCCTTTCTACATGTGTTAAAATTGTAGAAACATGAGTAAGCTAGTGCTGTTTCAAGTGCCAGCGGAACATGCTTTTAAGAACATGTCATTGATTCAATTATTATTGACCAACAGTATTTTAAAAATCTAATCGGACCTAGAATTTCCATATCGAATTCCACTTTATTGAAAAAAATGTTTACGTAATTTGTATTGTATATTGTCTCCAAACGAGTCTTCTCTCATTGAGTGTTTATTACTTAGAAACAGTCTCTATGCTGTAAGATTGAAGTTTTTCATACCGTTGTATATAAATCGACCCTACCCGGTCTTCCAGCCGCGTAAAGATGACTCACTTGTGGGACGTTTTGAAGGCATCCATCTCAGCCCTCATTTTCAACCAAATGTCAATCATTAACTGTTTGTTTAGACACTGCTGCGGAAACAGTGGAAGGCAGAAACCAACACAGCGCGATGACGTCTTCCATCTTTTGTAATGTACGAACAGCATTAAAAAAAATCTCCTTTGGGGTCGAAAATATGGTTAATTGCTTCCTTGTATTTTACTATTCAAAGAAAAGTGTGTCTGAAAGCCAGGAAATAGTTAACAAAGGTATAATGCACGGTGAAAACTACAGTTGTGCACAGAACTCACTTAGCGGCAACAGAAGTTTTTAAACCGATTCTGACATTGCAGTCAGAATTCGGCACGGCAGCCACCTTCTTCACTCCAAATCCACTATGCACCATAGAATGGTAGCAGTCATTCTGGTCCAGGCTGCATTTCAATCTAACCACAACCTTCATTAATATAGCTCCTTGAAAATCAGCATTTGATTTTTCACATATAGTATGATACGTATATTATGAACGGAATTGTGGTGTGATACCTGAGATGTCATAGTATTTAATGCCCACAACTGAGCTTACCAACAGTATGAATTAAAAAATTAAGGTTGACGATGATTTATATTTCGTGCTCTGGAACTATTATTGTAGATCAATTTCAGTCCAACACGATACATGACGTCACTAAATTGGCACCCACAAAAGCAGCTTTAATTACTAATAGAGTGTGAGAGCAGACTTTCGTGGCATACTGATAAAGTATAACCCTCACCGGTGTTCAGCGGATGGTGTTGTATAAACACGACATGTCAACACTTGGCTCTGCTGTCTTCATCGGGTACCGGGTAGTTGTTGCAGGCTTGGTGTCACCACCTAGTCTGGCTTAGCAGAACACCTCGCGAAGAGTAGACCTCATCTGCTGGTGGTTGCTGGGCCGCCCAATCAGTGCATGGCGGAAATGGAAGGTGCAATTCGCCAACTGAGTGCATCGATGTTACGGCCTGCGTATGGAGCTGTACCAGGTAGCCGAAACACTGTCTACTGATGCTTGCAGAGCTGACCAATCTGTGCACAGCAGAAACTTGGAGTATCCACAATACTGGCAGGCCTGTCGTGTTTGGTCGAAACATCGATACACTAGGTCGGCATATCACACCTTCTAGTTCTGCCATGGCGTAGCAACCGTCTACCCTATGCTAACTTTCTCCTGTGCACAGATTGATCGGTTCTGCAAGCATCAGTAGACGGGATCTTGGCTACCTGGACGGCTCCATATGCAGGCCGTAACATTGATACACTCAATTGGCGGTTCACGATTTCCAGATCTGCCGTGCACTGATTGGGCGGCCTAGCAACTGCCAGCAGACGGAGTCTACTTTTTACCGAGCTGCTGTTTGTAAAATTAACAACTTCTAAGGCAGTCTAGGCTAGCAACATCTGAAGCTATATGACACCTGATGAAGCCAGCTGTCGAAATGTTATGTTTATGTGACAACATCCGGCTGAAATAGCAAAATGTGAGTGGGAAGAAGAAGAAGGAAAAACATACTAAAATAATCAGTATCATTCCAGGCAGAAATCACACACTATGCAATTTAATCGTTGGCACTATTTCAATCAAATGCCTGACAGTGCATATATAGTATATAGGATGAAATGGGGGGGAGGGGGGGGGAAGAAACACTTTGTAAAATTTTTGGGGCACAAAAAAGGAAATAGAACTTTTGGAGAAAGAGTAAAAAAGAAGATATATATGGGACACTTGTCCAAAGTGGGCAGCAGTAAGCTGGAGAAGAAAATATTTCATTTATAAACTAAAAAACACATACAAAATAAGATTTTGAAAGACTCAAGATCATGGAAGATCCCATAACAACAAAGAAAATTTCAGAAATTGAGTTCCGCTGCAAATTTTCCAGCACTCTAACTAAAATTACAACGTAAGAAAATGAATACAGATGAACAGATACAGACTATCAGTATACACACTGAGAAGTACTGGATAAAGGAGGAAAGAAACAGACTGTACAATAGTGTTAGGTGCGAGGCAATCTATACACGACCAAATCCAATGCAATCTCACGGCAGTGTGGAGCGGATCATGAACTCTGTCCTCAAATTCAAATATCTCATCACCAGGTGAAAAGATTCCAACTAATGTCACCTGCTCATTTTGAATTATTTATTTACAATCAGTGTAACATTTTTCATTACTTATCTACGAGGGCTGTCCAGAAAGTAACAGATGTTTTGTAGTAAAAAATAAACAAAGTGAAAAAAAACGATTTTTATTATATACATTTTAGAGGTAAACTCTTAGGCTATTTTTCAACATAATCGCCATTTAAATTAAGGCACTTATCATAACGTGGTACAAGCTTTTCGATACCCTCTCTGTAGAAATTTGCCGCCTGAGACTTCAGCCACTGGTTTACACCGGCATGCAGTCGAGCGTCAGTTTCAAACCGTTGTGTTGCGAGCCACGTCTTCTTCATCGCCGGGAACAGGTGGTAGTCGCTCGGTGCCAAATCCGGGCTGTACGGCGGGTGATTGAAAACTTCCCATCCAAAACCATCCAAGAGCTCTTGGGTACGATTGGCCGTGTGTGGACGAGCGTTGTCGTGGAGAAACCAAACTTTCTCACTGAGTTTTCCCCGACGCTTGTTTTGTATCGCGCGTCTTAATGTTCTGAGTGTTTCGCAATACCTTTCTGAAGTGATTGTTTGGCCACGTTCAAGAAATTCAACGAGAATCACACCCTTAGCATCCTAAAACACAGTAGCCATAATGTTTCCTGCTGACAGTGTTTGCAGACACTTCCTCGGTTTCTTGGGCGAATGCGTGTGTCCCCATTCCATAGACTGCCGTTTTGTTTCACAGGTGACGTGCTTTACTCAAGCCTCGTCGCCAGTTACGATACGATCGATAACTTGGTTTCCAGTTTTGGCGTAGTCTTCCAGAAACATCAGTGCTGCAGCAAGTCTCTGTTTTTTGTGATCTTCTGTTAAGATTTTCGGAATCCACCTGGCACAAAATTTGTGGTAACCAAGTTTACCAACCACAATCTCATGAACTAAACTCCGTGAAATTTGGGGGAAATATTCCGATTTTCACGGACTTTTTCGTTGATTTTCACCACCAGTTCATCACTCACAACACTAGGCCTACCCATGCGGTCCTCATCGTGAACATTGGTTCGACCATTTTTAAAATCAATGCACCATTGCCTCACTCGGCTTTCACTGATTATTCCTTGGCCGTACACATCACAAATCTGGCGATAAATTTCAATTGGTTTGTGATTTTTCGCCAACAAAAACTGTATTACAGCTCGCACTTCACAACTGGCGGGATCTTTAATTGCAGCGCTCATTTTAACACTCTACTGTATTCAAAGTACGATAGGAACAATGTGCAAACTACCACGGCTGGTTGCGTACTGAATGTATGAACAGTCTGCCGCCAAGATGGCAGCGCTAGGAGCACCCATTGTTGCGCCAGGTCAAAACGTCTGTTACTTTCTGGACAGCCCTCGTATATTCGTCATCTGCATCAATTCTTTTCTCTAGATTTTGGTTTAAGGTCCAGAATATGCTTTTTAGTTAACCTTAAAAAAATGACAGCAGAGGCGTGTGGCATATCGTTACGGACGTAGCAGCTTGTACGTAGCGAAGCCAAACTGAGCATTTCAGGGGCATCATTTTCTTCTCCAAAGAATAACTTGTGATTTAACTCTCAGAATATCTTGCACTATTTTAAAAACAAAAATGACTGGAAGCATTTAATTTTATTCACTGATATCATGTAACTAATTTTATCTTTGTTAAGATAGGAAATTGTATTTGGTATTCAAGCCATTTCTAGGGCATACTATTCCCTCATTTAGCTCATTATAAGTAATTAAATGCTCGATTTTATTAAAGAAA
Source organism: Vandiemenella viatica (assembly GCA_031002005.1). Lineage (NCBI taxonomy): Eukaryota > Metazoa > Arthropoda > Insecta > Orthoptera > Morabidae > Vandiemenella > Vandiemenella viatica. The sequence continues at coordinate 6,642,331 of JARYHS010005557.1, read as the reverse complement.
GAAGATACAACATATTCTACTAGGTACCTTGTGAGGGTGTTATTGCTTGCATGGGCAGCTGTTTTCCCTATCACATGTTAGTGTAAGGGTAGCGGAGTGGGGGTAGAGAAGAAGAACCTTGAGCCGGCTCTCCTGTGTGAACACGTTATATCCAGATGCTACATAAATAAATAACACTGGGCAACAACGATTTTGGTGTCTACGAAATTAACACCATTTCTATACGAAATTGGTCCCTTGATTCCACATATGACCTTCATTTTGACATATTAGGTCTAGATTTTAATCTATGTAACATCTGTCTGTTATATATTAAGAATAATTAAAGTGAATGATGTTTATAAGTGTTTGTGTGTGAGTGATAGTCCATTGTTTCTTTTCCATTCTATCATAGAAAAATGGCACGCGTGGTGTTAGATTGTAGTCGTGTTACCAGTAATTCGTTGCATATCTGGATTTCATTTTTCGTAGAGATGCCTTGTTTAAACCATCCTAAAAGCTGATCTTCTCACTCACAGTTCATATGTTCTTGAGGTCAGCATGTATGTATGTATGTATGTGTCTACTCCACTGATTTGTCACCTTATTTTAATTTATTATAGTCCCATCAGACACCAATGGGGTATTTTCTCTAAGGACAGCAATCTGGTTATGTCAAATACCTTTGCATATGAAATAGAAGAGACTGTGACAATCACTATGTTAAAAAAGACTTGTCCCTCGAATAAATATGGCTCCTTGCAGAGCTGTCACTATACTAGAAGAACCTTTAGCTGAGCGAGGGGGAAAAAAAAAAAAAAATCATCTTCCCACCTTTCCACATCAAACACAGATTGATAAATCAATTTGTCAACGCTTTGGAAAATCGGGCATGCTTCAGTGTGTTTCCAGACAAACGGTTGAAAATCTTAAAGCAAGGATTTTTGATGTACCAGTGATCCACCTCAAAAAGGACACAAATTTCGTGAAAACTCTGCACGAGAATGAAACCTTACCTTGGTGAGCATTTGTAGTAGTAGTGCAAAATTTACTTAGGAAACACAAAAGTTAAAACTACAAAGATGTTAATAACATGGTGTCATCTTTTAGTGATATTGGCATTAATATTAGCATCAAAATGCATTTTCATCATCTTGTTCACTTTCCTGAAAATCTCGGAGATGTCAGCGATGAGCAAGGTGAACAATTCCAATAGAGGAAATGAAAACCCCGTGGCAGGGATAGTGGCAGACTGTTGCTAGGGATCAAGAAGAATAGCCTTTATAATATGTACTATTGCCAATGTTATTCCTGCCTCAACAAATAATTAATTAAAAGGTGACCATTATCGAGTTGAACAGAGGAAGAACACGAACTATGAAATGATTCCTTGGTGTCGAAGTTGTTATACCTCCTATATGGTATCCTGGTTTGGTAAGAGTAGAATCTACTATTTATTGCATTTCATTGAAGGAACATATCATACCCTCTTATGACATTGGAATGCTAAACAATCTTATGCAACATAAGGTCCTATTCCCCTCTCTACCCTTACCATGAGTTTTCTTTATTGGTTCAATTGTTTGTTTCAAAGCTACCAAATCTTTTTTCAATTAATTAATGCATGATAGCAGTCGTATGTAGGTTTGAAAGCATTTTTCCTCATTGCCAGCAGTCTGTTTTTGTGTAGAAGTAATTACATGTTTTTGCCATGACGCACAGTGTAAAAGGAGCAAGTAAAACGGTTTTAGTATATTATCAGCAAACCAACTTCGTAACGCCGTACCAAATACTATAAATCATAGCTAATAGCTAGCGTATAGTACCAACAACCTCCACTTCGTATTATCTATAATAGTGTTAATGCTTCCCGTTTTTCAGTCTGCGATATTAAAGGAGAAGTATTTTATCTTCGGCTTTGAAACCGATTATGGTAATGGAGGAGGGGGTCTCATATTATGATGTAACTACGAATTTTTTTCAACTAAAATGAGAGATGTTGAAACATAAAAAATGCTTTACGTCCTTGCATTTGAGATATGATAAATATTTGGTTCTAATACCATCGAGAATTTCGTTGACAATTCAGTCGTACAGTAAACGTGTGAAAATAAAAACTGATAGTAAGACATTTCATTTTGTCGTCACATTGGTAACGCCTGTAGTCATCTGTTAGCAGACGGATTTGCTGCCAACGTAGCAACAGCGAAGTCAGCGACCGCCGAAGGTCAAAATGGCGCGGGAGGAAATGTTTGTGTTGGTATCGTCTACAGCTGCGTAATTTTTTTTTTTTTTTTAAGTTTTTCCTCGCCTGCATTAAACAAATAAGAGAAGTGATAATCCGATTAGGTAATTATTGTCGATTAAACAGAACCATTTGTCGGGTAAGGCGTTGTATATATTACGAGGCAGTTTATTTAGCCGACGATAAAATCGGTAAAAAGAAAAGCGAAAGCTACGATATTGACAACGTCACAGGTGGAGTCACACTTGTTGCTCTAAGAAGTTTGTAGCTAGTTAGCGGAGAGCCTTATCTTGTGAGTGTATAATGTATCAGATTTCGGATTTGTCGGTGGTGTAAGAAAATGTATTACGATATCAGAGAAACTAACATGTATCAGCATCCAAAGAAATAATGTCTACTTGATTCAGGTTGCGTCTTAGATACAGCTTACGAGAGTCCAAATTTTCGTTTCGTCTGACCTACACTTTATCTTTTCACTTATTCATTTGCCGTCGCAATTGTGTTAAAAATGAGACAATTGATTAGAAAAATAAAATTAGGTAGCACAATTTAGTTTATGTAATAAATCATATTGGAATAATTTTGTAACGTGCAATCGCCGAATTTTAATTGAAACTAATGAAGTAAAATGGAAAAAAGTGTCTAATAAATGGAAGTAAACAAAACCACCAAGTCCGCAAACAGCAGAATTATTCTGTGGTGAGCTACATAGTACAAATGTTTACAGTAAATAATATTGCCTTTCAAATCTGTGATGGTTTATTTTGTTTTATCTTTTACTTGTCAGCATTGACCTTACATTTTCTGTTTACATTTTTAACAAGCGGCAGATATTTTCATCATAAGTAAATTATAAATACTGTACTTTTGTAACATGTTTTTTGTGGCTGAAGCATTTTCGATTGCTGTTGCTATATTTAATTCTTTTGCCACTAGAAGTATAAGGTTAACTCCAAAGTGTTTGTTGTTTACATTAACTAAAAAACAGATTGTCAAATTAGCTCTTAGTTTTGTGTTTGCCATATGTAAAAACCTATTGTTCTAACTTTGTAATGATTTAGCTCAAGTAATACTGTATACAGAAAGTCTGTAAAACAGTTGATACACTGTAATTTCACTTTATATATTATTTCTTAATAGAGTAATGAAGCAGAAGTTTCTGTAAGAAACATTTTGTTTGCACATTCATGATACCGTCAGAGTTATTCTCTGATGGTGTAAAAATTATCTTGATATTTAAGGACACAGCTCCATTACAATTGAGATAGTGATGATGTTTGAAATGCAATGTGACATGTTAAAAACTAGAAATAGGTTTCATTTCTATAATCTATAGAGTGTTGTGGGTAAGCATTCTCTTCTGAACATCCACATTTCAGATCTTCAATTTCCTGAAATCACTCCAGATGAATATTGGGACTGTTCTTTCAAAATTGCCCGGTCAAGTTCCTTCCTGTTGCCTGTCCCCAATCTTTTTCCCACTTGTAATGATATTGATGAGGTGTTAAACTGTAAGGAAAAAAATCTTATAAACATTGAATACTGTAGAAATTCTTTAGTTGCAGTGTTTATACCAACCCACTCTGTTTTGCAGCATTTTGAGTGATATTAATTTTATAACACTGCAGGTGATCTTCTTTTATCTCTTCTGATAGTAAAGTAGCCCCAAAACTCTGCTTGCTTTAGTGTATATCTTTTTTAGTTATTGATTTTTGTATTAAATCTATTATGTATGGCTTGATTAGTACTTTTGAATTTAGATAACCATTTGTTAATGTAGTGGTTATTCCCTATTTTGTCTATTATTGGACTGTAGCATTTCTCTTGTATTTCATGTATAAGAAAACCTATTTTACAATACCAAAGTACATACAAGGTGCGGCAAAATGATCTGGCGGTTTTCGCCGCCGTACTGTCGAGCGAGTAGATGGTGGCGGGTGGTGGTGGTAGGCGCATTCCAGAGCCCTCACGTTGACATTTGTAGTAGCCATGGAGCAGTGGTCGGGTGAGCACCGTGCGTTTGTTGTCAAGGCTTTTTTAAAAGTGGCAATTCCTGCGTTGCTATTCAGCGACAGTTCCGTAAACGTTTTAATGTGGGTCCAAGAAGAAGAGTCCCAACTCGTAACAGCATTATGCTATGGGTGAGCACCTTCAGAGCTACCAGTTCAGCATTAAAAAAGAAGTCGACAGGTCGACCAAGGTCATCTAGGACGCCAGAGAATAATGATTGAGTAAGAGAAGATGTGGAAGCCAGTACTCAGTGGTCGGCCTGCAAACAAACTGCTGCTTTGCACGTGTCTGACCACTCGGAAAGACGAATTTTGCGTTTCGATCTGCACTTCCACCCGTACAAAATGGCTGTTGTCCAGCAGTTAAAGCCTAATGACTATGCAAAGCGTAAAGCATTTGCAGAAGAAATGATTGCAATGATGACTGATTAATAAATTTTAATGATGAGCGACGAGGCACATTTCCATCTTGATGGTTATGTGAACAAACAGATCTTTCGTTACTGGCCGACTACAAATCAGGAACAACTGCATGAATGTCCTCTGCATAGTCCTAAGGTTACTGTGTGGTGTGGTGTAAGGAAAAGGTGTGTCATTGGGCCATACTTCTTCGAAGAGGGTGGTCGAACCGTTACGGTCAATTCTAAACGTTATTTGTTGATGTTGAAAAACTTCCTGATCCCTGAGCTCAATAGAAATCGTTTATTGCGCAGGAGGATATGGTTCCAGCAGGATGGGGCAACTGCCCATACAGCCAGAGAGGTTATGGACGTTTTGAGAAGCAAGTTTTGTGGTTGAGTGATCTCGCGTTTTGAGGACATGGAATGGCCAACACGCTCTCCAGACCTTAGCGTTTGTGATTTTTTTGTTGTGGGGGGTCTTTAAAGCAAGAGTTTACACAAACAAACCCCGCACGCTGGACGAACTGAAAGAAGCAATACGCCAAGAAATCGCCAGACTGCCTGTTTAACAGCTTCTGTGCAAGGCTGGAAGAATGCTTGGTCAAAGACGGGCGTCTTTTTTAAAGAATGTTATCTTCACATTTTAAACGGATGAAATTGGTTGTTCTGATGTTATTATCATTAATTTACATGAACACCCTTCTGTAATAAGCAATAAAATATTTTGTATCACTTTTATTTTTCTTGTTGTTTTTACTTTAAAACCGTCAGATCTTTTTGCCGCACCCTGTATTTACTGAATATCTTTATTCGCTTCTCTGTAGAAGCGAGGACGTCCGGCGTGTCTGGGAGCACTGCCGTGAAACGCTGGTCACCTGGGACGTCGTCCGAAGGTGGCGGGCCGTCGCTGGGCACCGCGGGAGAGTCACCGCGCCGCGTGGCGTGTCCGCAGTGTAGGGAGCTGCTGCCCGACAAGGAGTCGCTCGCCGCTCACGTCGTCGACGACCATCCCAGCAGGTGAGCGACTCACTCCACAGGGCGGCAAACACTCTCACCTAGTTATAGTGTGAATCATGTCATCATTAGTAGTGCAGCTCAAATTAAATAATAGGGCTTCTAGATTATAGGTTCCCAATTTGGAATGCTCCCCCCTCCCCCTCTTTTGGTTGCACGTTCCTCTTGACAGCTGCAAAATAGTGGTCACAGTGTAGGAAGCTATTAAAAAATGCTGCGCTTGTGGACAGTATCCTAACTGTCGCAAGTACTGTCTCCTTTGCTGCCTCTTAAAGTTATTAATCTTTTTTCTAACATCGCATATTTAGTGAGTTTCCTGTAATATTTCATTGTTAGTACTGAAAAGTAGTCATTTACCTTAATAATAAAATTGATGGGGGAGGAATTTTTTTTGGTAATATCTAGATCACGATAATGCTGCAACCACTTACCGCCTCGCGATGTAAACACTTCCCGATGGAGAGAGTATGACGTCACTTTGTTTCCGTGTGTGACGTGTTCAGCCTTCGATCGATTTGAGAATACACGTTAGGCCATTGAACGTAACCAATTGTAATAATAATAAAAAATTTACGGATTGAAAAAGCTAAAGAAAATTATTACTTGCAGAATTAATAATATTATTAAAATATGTACAACATTCCAAACTGATAATTGATATCGTTCATTAGTGTTAACATTATTAGTCACAATTCCATTGATTTGTATTTGATTTTGTCAATAAGCGCAAGCATTTAGGTTGTAACGCAGCCTGGACCATATTAACAGTGATAGATACGATTTCGAAATTGGGTTTCAGCAATATTGTGTGCGACGATTACGTTTCACTATGGTCCAGGCTGCATTAATATGTAAGCGGCAAAAGATACGACATAGAAATTATATATACGCAGATAGTTACGTTTCAGTATGGTCCAGACTGCATCAAAACCTCGTCGCTAATGAATTTATTCCGGTACTACGGTGCAAAATTAACGATATCTCGAAACGAGACGTATTGAACTACTTTCCGTTAGTGACATTTAAAGCTGCACGTGGAACGTATACGTCATATTTAGCAAGGTAGTCATGCCATACTCTCTCCATCGGGAAGTGTTTAATTGTAAGTTTTCCCGGCGAATCTGTTGCTTCAAGGGATGTGTTTACATCGCGAGGCGGTAAGTGGTTGCAGCGGTATCGCGATCTAGATATTACCAATTTTTGTTATGGAGGGTGGGTTGCTGTAAAATAAACAATGATTAGTGCAGTCATTAATTTAATTAAAATCTTTTTATTAAAATGACTACAGAGTGTAGGTTTAAAAAAAATGAAAAGTGAAACAATCATTGTTTTGGAGAAAAGTCATACTTAATCCTTCAAGTTGTGGTCATTGGCCACCCTAACGTACTGTAGTACAATTGTTTATCATCACTTGGAATGTACAGTAGGAATATAGTTACAGAGGTAGTCAAACTTCTTTACAACTGCGGTGTACATTATTATTACTCTGCGATACACTAAACGTGGGTGACGGAGGGTGCTTTTCCATTACATTCAGCATTCTAAAAGAATCTTTAACAAGGCCATCATTACAGTCACTTTCCTCGATGTACCATTTGCAGTCAGCTTTGTGGGTAAAGTGTCTGTACCAGAAGATTGAATAATCTTTTGGTTTTCTTTAAAAAAAAATAGGTCACTATTGCTTGTAGTCCTGGATTTAGTAATTCTGTACTTGGTAAAACATGAATGGATTCTCATTTTTGCAAGCCATGTTGAGAAGTTGGTCATACTTATCTGCCATGTTCTTTACAGCTCAAAATTGTTGTATAGCTGAACTATTTTGAAACAACCACACGACCAGACGAGGGCAGTATTGACCCCCAGAAACATAAAAATTCTTTGACTCCTTGAGGCGTGAAAGGCTCGATATTTTGAAAATGGTGTTTTTTTCCCCACCACAAGTTGGAAGGTTACAGGAAAACTGTAGTGGCATATCTGATGTAACTTTTTCTAAAATTACTAAGTGAGTAATTTTAGCTAATTTAATTCTTTTCTTCTGGGAAAAAAAAACCCAGATCTTATCAGATAGATTTTCTTGAATTGAGTAATTAATAAACAATGCCAAAGCAACTGTATTAAACTTTACCAGGTATTTCCAACAGGCCTCTATTTCCTGCGACATTGCTTTTGAAATATGTTCTGAAAACTTTTTTTTTTGTAAATATTTATAGTTTTTCAGGACCTGCCAGGATTTTTTTAAACTGTCATTTTTTGTATTATTATTATCTGCAATTGGACCCTGTCGTATCACTCAAAGCCTTAACGATTCAGATTTCTAAGTTTCCATACAGCTCTCATTTTTTCTCCGTGGATTCTCTTCCTTTCTTCAGTCCACTTTGTCCCCGGTCTCTTAATGACTTCATTCTCTGGCGGTACTTCCCATTTGCTAATTTTTTCTCTGTACGTGTCTATGATTTCTGATGAGTTTATGTGACCTTTTTCCAGGCCTTTTTTGATCTGCTGGACCCAGGGCATAGTTTTTAGTTGTTCTATGTACGTCACAATTTTATGAATGAGTCTTGTTGCTGGGAGTCTGTGGATATGTCCATAAATTCTTAATCTTCGTTTCCTGATGTCTGCCACGATGTTTGACAGTGTTTCTGTTGCTTTTCGAGATTTAAGTCTATATCCGTCATCTTTTTTTTTTTTTTTCCAAGGAACTTTCTTATAATTTGCATTCTTCTTTCAAAATGCTTTCTAGGTCACCTTTCCTGTGTAGTGTTAAAGTTTCGCTGGCGTTCAGGGCTTCAGGTTTGATAGCTGTGTTGTAATGTCTGACTTTTGTAAATATGGACAAACATTTTTTATTATATATGTTGTAGGTTCTACCGTAGGCTCTCCTAAGTTTTTGCATGCGAACTTTCTGTGCTATTTTCTCTCCTCCTGTGGGTTCGATGATTTCTCCCTGATATTTGAAGTATGGGACTTTCTCAATTTGTCCATATTTTGTGATAAGATTTTGAGTATGGTGTTTCGAGCAGATGAACTTGGTTTTTTGGAAGGATTTTTGTAAGCCTACTCTTTCAGTGCATTCTTTGAGAGTTTCTATCTGTTTAATTGCTGTGTTCTCATCATCTGCTAGTATGGCTAAATCATCTGCAAAGGCTAGGCAGGAAATTTTAAAATCATTCTTGCATCGTCCAAATTGTATGGGTTTCCAATAGTTCTGGTGTTTAAGTTCTTTCTCCCATTCTCGGATGACTTTACCCGCAACAAGGTTGAAGAGTATCAGGGACAGACCATCACCCTGTCGCACGCCGGTATTGATCTGAAACGGTTCAGATATCTCTCCCATGAATTTCACTTTGCAGGTTGTGCCAGTGAGTGTGTGTTTAATGAGGTTTGGGGTATATGGATCGAGCCCATGCTCTTCGAGGATATTGAAGAGAAATTGCCGGTCGATTGAATCGTATGCCTTTTTGAAATCTACAAAGGAGCAAATGACCGGGCTTTTCCTGAGTGCTTTATATTTTAGTGTAGTTTTTAAATTGAATATTTTTTCTATGCTGAAGCCAGCTTGGTACTTGCCAATTTTGTGGTTGATATTGCACTCTTTTGAAAAGACATGCTGAAAGAATTTTGTATGCAACTTCAAGGGAGATCCCTCGATAGTTATTGACGTCCGTTTTATCTCCCTTCTTGTGTAGTGGGTGAATGATAGCTCTTTTCCAGTCTTCGGGTAATTTTTCTGTCTGCCAGATCTCTGCGAGTTCTTTAAGTAAATTTAGTCCAAGTTTTTCAGTAGTTACGCATTGATACGGTCCTCTCCAGGTGCTTTGTTGTTTATGAGTTTGAGAATATGTCTGGACTTCCTCTTGTGATGGTGGTGGGGATTCCGGATAGGTATAGGTGGCGGTTTCCTTCGGGAATCTTGACGGGGCAGTTGAGCAGTTCAAAAAAGTATTTTGACAATTCTTGACAATTTTTCTGATTAGTTAGTGTGAGTTTTCCATGCGATTTCCTGAAGCATATGTTTTGAGGAGTATGTCCTCGGATTGTTCCTGTGAAAGTTCTATAAAAGTCTTGTATATTATAGTTGCGCAAATTTTCTTCAATGGAATCCAGTTGTTCCTTCAGGTACTTTCTCTTCGTTTCTTGATTTTCGTCACTTTTTTCGGATTTCATGAAAGTGCTGCAAGTTTTTCACTGATTTTTTTTACTGTATTTAAGAAAAGCTTCTTTGCGTTCCAACAGTGCTTTGTCATATTCTGAATCCTTCAATGGTATTAGTATTTTGGCCTTTTCTGTAATTTTGGTGTGGAATTTTTCCCTGGTGTCTGCTTGTTCTTTCTCCCATTGTTTGGTCAGGTTAGTTTCCCTGTGTCAAATTTCTGTAAGTGTGTTTTTTTTTTCTGATGTATTTTCTTTGGGGCAAATTTCATTTTAATTCTTGTTAAATAGTGGTCCCGGTCTATGTTTGCCCCTCTGCAGACTTGAACATAGACTTTTTGTGTAGAGGATAAGAAATGGCAATTTGATTAATCTGGTATTCACCAGGTTCTGGTATGGGGGATCTCCAGGTGTTTTGTTTTCGTGGATCTTTCCTCAGAGAAGTTGACATGATTTTTAAGTTGCTGTTTCAGCATATTTCAGTGAGTTTCATGCCATTCTTGTTCGTGAATCTGTGGGCCGGATATTTACCAATGGTTTTCTGATATGCTTTTTCTTTTCCGAGTTGTGCATTGAAATCGCCAAGTAAGATCTTTGCATCCTGTTTAGGGATTTTTTCCAAGACTTTCTCAAGTTTGTCCCAGAATTTTTCGTTTTCTAGTGGTTTCTTTTTTTTTTATCTACATTTGTTGGTGCATGGACATTTATTAGGGTTTTTGTTGGCACATTGTATTTGCATGGTCATGAGACAGTTGTAGATAAAGTGGTTATGCTTTTGTGTGCCACGAAGTGGGGTGTCATTAGCGACTCGTTTTCCTGTTTTACTCTTAAAGATGTGGTAGTTGCCATAGTCTGTGTGTCCCCATCAGTGAATCGTGTTTCTCGGAGTGCTATTATTTGGATTTTATGTCGATCTATTTCTGATGCTAGAGTGTGTAGTTTCCCATGCTGAAATAGAGTGTTGATGTTTAGGGCACCAATGTACAAGGGGTTTTGTATGAAAGTGTACCAGAGAACTCAAACTTCTGTGTTTGTGATCACCTGGGTTCCCCAGAATCTGAATACCTGGATGCCGTCCTTCGATGGGTGGATTGTTTACCACCTGTTAAGAAGTGAAATGAACTCTTCACAGGAGTTCAGGTGGATAGCGTTGTAAAAATACACTGGGAAAGTCTCCACTCACATATTAAGAAGTGAATTATCAATGTGTCAGGAAAGACTAAGATGATATAAATAAAAATATACAGGGTGTTACAAAAAGGTATGACCAAACTTTCAGGAAACATTCCTCACACACAAACAAAGAAAATATTTTATGTGGACATGTGTCCGGAAACGCTTACTTTCCATGTTAGAGCTCATTTTATTACTTCTCTTCAAATCACATTAAACATGGAATGGAAACACACAGCAACAGAACGTACCAGCGTGACTTCAAACACTTTGTTACAGGAAATGTTCAAAATGTCCTCCATTAGCGAGGATACATGCATCCACCCTCCGTCGCATGGAATTCCTGATGCGCTGATGCAGCCCTGGAGAATGGCGTATTGTATCACAGCCGTCCACAATACGAGCACGAAGAGTCTCTACATTTGGTACCGGGGTTGCGTAGACAAGGGCTTTCAAATGCCCCCATAAATGGAAGTCAAGAGGGTTGAGGTCAGGAGAGCGTGGGGGCCATGGAATTGGTCCGCCTCTACCAATCTAAAATGAGCTCTAACATGGAAAGTAAGCGTTTCCGGACACGTGTCCACATAACATATTTTCTTTGTGTGTGAGGAATGTTTCCTGAAAGTTTGGCCGTACCTTTTTGTAACACCCTGTATATTGTAGGGTGTGGTAAGGATACAGTGTGTTAAACAACAAGTAAATAAATTTGTAAAAATTATTACTATTTAAATGATAACAATACTAATAGTGATAGTGAGTGATGGATCAAATGGTAGAATTTTATTCTTGGTTGAGGCCAGGAGGTTGTCTGGTATGCAGGTTCCCCATCTCTGAAGTTCTGACGCGGTAGTGGTTTCGGGGGAAACTCTGAATGCTCTCACAGTAGGGGCACGTCTTCCTTCGCTCCTTTCCAGGAATGATCACTCTTCTACCAAAAATTCTACCAACTGTTTCCCATACATGTTTCAGCAGACCGTCTAAAACACTCACTCACTCTTTCCAAAAATAATCTTTTTACAAGCCGTATACTTTGCTGCAAAACCTACAGCGTGTGTCCATCCTCTACAACATATTCCAACCCATCACTGGGCATGCCATATGCTCCACAACACATACCATACACCAGCTAACCTGCCACCACTGCACTGGTTCCTCACTACATAGCAACTCTCAGTCGGAATGTATGGCCACAACAGTCCACACCCAAAACTTGTGCCTTCAAATATCAGAACATGCTAATTACCACAATTCTAACAACCTCAATGACTGCTTCGCTGTGAGAGCAATCGGAGTTTTCCCTGAAACCACTGCCACTTCAGAACTTAAGAAATTGGAACTTGCGTACCAAAATATGTATGTATGTTGTCGTTGAAGGAGAAAGTTCTTCTAATCTAATCTAGATGTTACATTGGGTGTACCTCAAGGAAGTGTAATACTACCACTTCTTTTCTTAATTTTTATAAACGATCTCGGAGACAAAGTGAAAAGCCTTTTTAGATTGTTTGCTGATGATGCGGTTATTTATAGGGAAGTAATAAATTTGGCTGATTGCTTAGAAATTCAGCGCGATCTGGATATTATTTTGGCATGGTGCGCTGAGTGGCAACTTACTCTAAATTGTAAAAAGTGCAAGTCAATGAGCATAACTAACAAAAAGAATCCAATTGTTCAGAAATACGAGTTAAACAATACAGTTATTGATATGGTCGATTCTGTGAAATATTTGGGAGTAACAGTACAAAGGAACATGAAATGCGACAAACACATTAATTCGTTAGTAGATAGAGCAAATTCTAGGCTGTGATTCATAGGTCGAATCTTGAAAAATTGTAATGAACAAACAAAGGAGATACAAATCTCTTGTGTGTCCACATTTGGATTATTGTTGTGCCATTTGGGACCCGTTTCGTAAGGGGTTGATCGAATGTATAGAGAAAGTACAGAGAAGAGCCGCTCGATTCGTGACCGCTTGCTACAGTCCTTATGAAAGCGTCACAGAACTGATCAGTAGACTAGGTTGGGAGTCTCTGGTAGATAGACGGCAGAGTTAGAAGTCGCTTCCAGTGTAAGCGTACACTTGGAGATCATCCATTACAGCCTTGTTGCCTCCAATCATCTCTTTCATCTGCAATACTATTTCTCTTGTATAATCTTTAGATTTGTTTGGTGATTTTATGAAGAACTTCATATTCAGACAATAGTAAGTTCTGTGCTCACTTGGAATGCCATGTGTAACTTCAGGGCCTATATTTGACACACTGGCTTGTGCATTTGTGCTGTGGACCAAATTCGGTTCAAATAATATTTCCTGGGCATATTATGTAAATGTCCTTCCTTCAAACCTATGTAATTTCATGTAGTGAGTTTTTGTATTGCTTACCTAAAGCTTTAAATGTTTCAGAAACGATACTTCTTGTAAGGAATAAAAATGTATACTTCCTCTGTAATCCAGAGCACATTTGATGTTAGTATACATATTCAGTTATCTGCTGCAGTTACGTGGTCCTTTTTGGTATTAGTTTCCCTTACAAGTATTCCTTATGTTGACTTAAGGAGGTAGGTACAGTTATGTTTCAAAAAAATGATTTTTTTTCTTTTGATGAAAAAAATAGTTTTTGCTTTTGACTTCATGTTGGTGAAAAAAATATTTAAATATCTTGACGGTGTGGGAATTATGCGTGATTAAGCGAAGTCCTGCACGATTTACAGCCACTTAAATCTTTAACATTAAATATCTCAAAATCAGCAATTCATCAATTGGTTTTAAAGATAACCTTTTTCCACATGCATAGATCTTTATCAAATTTGCAGGACATGTTCTACATACTAATTACTATAGTCCCTACCATTATTGTTTATGCAGCTTTTAAAAAATATGCCTATATGTTTAAACAGAAAAGCAAGAATTTTAATTTCTTGAAATTATTTTTATTAAAAACAAATATAAAGTTAAATGTGTTATATTATTGGTATAACGAATTGCCTAGATATTAGTTTACAAGATTAAAAAAGATTTCAGGAAGATTTCAAATATTATCCTTTCTATCATTAAAGACCTTAATGATGACTTATTTTTAACCGAGTGTTTGGATGGTACATTAAAATATTGTTAAATAATATTTTTATTTTAAAAATCAATTTGTATATATAACTATAACTGTTCTATGGATCTATGAATTTTGAACCCACAGATTTTAATAGATTTGGAGAAAATGAAATTTCAATTTCTACAAACATTTGTATGTGTCAGCTGTACCTAACCCCCTTAAGAAATTGCACAACTTTACAGTTAAACTGAAGTTATTTCAAAAGGGTGTTAGAGTAATGAGGTTTTTTTCCCCGTTTTGCCAGAGGTATGGGCTATACCAGGAAAATACTTCGTTTTGCTAAGACAGAATGTCCAACACCTTGATTAAATTTTAGTGTCATTTCAATGAGGCTATTAAAAATCAAATACTAAATAAGATATTTTTAAATCCGAGACCTTGTGGCTTGGAGTTTATCAATTTGGTTAATATATCCAACTAGCTTCGAGCCCGTCAAAAATGACTGTTTGAATACAATATCCTGGCAGTTCATTTTTTTTTTTTTTTTTCAATTGGTTAATTATATGGAATTGTTATTACATAATGCTAATGGCCTGGATTTTGTAATGTTCTATATATTTCATTTGCAGTTCACATAGCGATCCAGTAGTAACTTCTACTGAATTAATGACGATGGAAGTATAGAACCAATAAAATTAAAAACAAATTAGGAATCCCACAAAAACTTCTGCTGTCAATGTAATATCAGTTTTATTCCTGGTCCAGGCACAATTCAGCGCGATAAATATGAAACTTCTTTCCCCCGAAATAAATAATACTTCCAGTAACATGGCGCTTATGAAACCAGTTTAAATGGTTTGTAAAACTCATTTCAGAGCGAATTATGCTGTAACAAAATGTGTCAGTTGCGATTCTGGTCAACTTAGCCCCAACCTCCTCTAACATTGCATTCGAAAATCATAGCTTTTATTACCCTCATATGAATAACGACAGGCAGCACCTATGGTGGTAGTCTGAATTTATTCTGGAAAAGATTGCATGAAAAAGCGAATATCGACCATTTTTAATGAAATCTTCGTGATATGAGTACCATACTGTGGTTAGATTATCGGAGTATTTGACTATGATTTATTTAAATAAATACATTTTACTTTAATGATGGAAAGCATAATATCAAAAACGGATAACGGTCATTTAACTCGGTGATACATTTCGCGGTTCGTAAATTTGGTGTAAACTTTCTTCGAGTTATTAATTGACTTTATTGTTTCTTATCATTCTTAGGTTATGTTTTAACCTCGTTCTTATAACTGGTACAGATAAAATAACGCAAACGTGGAATACTCTTCTCCTTGCATTAATTTTTGCATCTAGTCATAAATAAACAAAAAGCAACATGTGAATTTAAATGAACGTACCAATTGTAACTTTGTAACGTATGATTGCCTCACATTAAGTTTCTATCTCTGCTCGCTGCTATTTGGATGCGAAAATATCGTTGTTGAATTGCGAATTATAAATTGAAATCATTTTTAATTATATCTTTCGTGATATGAGTAACTTATTCTGGTTAGATTTTATTTAAATAAATGCATTTTTATAATTTCGAAAACCGATGACTGTTATTTATTTGACTATACATTGCGTGATTATGCACGTTTCTCTGAGTTTTTAATAAACTTCTTTGTTCTTATCGTCTGCCAAAAAAATTCTTAGGTTATGGTTTAACCTAGTTTTGATAACTGATACGGATAAAATAGCGTAAATATTGAATCTCCTTCTCCTTATATGAATGTCTGCGTCTAGCTATAAATAAACGAACAGCAAGATGATGGTACGACTGTAATATGGTGGTTGATGATTGGCCGGTTTCTAGCCAATAGCAGTAGCAGCTATAGACGACGCATCCAGACTCCACGTTAGTGTTTTATATAAAGGGATACTGGTGACAGTATTTTTTTAACTGATGTTGAAGGTGTAATTCCTATAATGGAAATAAAGCTGTCAGACTAAAGTTCCAATTAAAAGTTTAAAAGTAGCTACAGTAATGGCAATATTTTAGCAACACCGTCTTACTTCCCAATCCAGGGAGTGGAGGATCTCTACTTTATCTACTTGGATTTTGATTTTCCATAGTTTGCCGAAACTGCTGTAGGTGAATTTTCTGTAGTTTCCCATTACATGTTAATGATTGTTTTCTGGCTCTAATTTCCTTGTCTTTGATCAGAGATATAGTATGTTTCTATTTTTGTAAGGAGAGGAGAGAAGGATCTGTCGTTCACTGTGTGATCATATATATTATTTCTATAAGGTATTTTTTTGTCACAAGCCTATATCTTCCTTCATACTTAACTGAAATCAATGAATGAGGTGTCATTTTAAAGCTTATGGTCTTTACTTTGGTTAAATCGTATTTTAAGCAAAAAAGTTTTCGGAAAAAAATGTAAATTTTTCTAAAATGCTGTTTTCTGTGTTACGAGTCAGTTATCTCCCTGGATACCTATCTGAAACCGTTTTATGAAGTATCGTTTTAAAGATTAAGATCTCCGCTTTAGTGACGTCATATATTAAGCCAGAAATTTTTCGGAATTCGACCCTTAAAGGGCAAAAGTATCAATATTTTTGCAATGCGTTTTTGTGTCACGAGTGATTTATCTCCCTTAATATCTAACCGATATAGATAAATGAGGTATCATATTAAAGAATAAGGTCTCCACCATGGTAACATTATATTTTAAGAAAGGAATTTTTTGTAATTCGATCCTTATAGGGCAAAAATATCACTTTTTCTAAAATGCGTTTTTTGTATCTCGAGACATTTATCTCCCTGGATATCTAACCAAAATCGATAAATGAGGTAGGATTATGAGGAGTAATGTCTCAGCTTTGTGACATCATATTTTAAGAAAGAATGTATTTGGAATTCAACCCTTAAAGGGAAAAAGTATAAATTTTTCTATAACGCATTTTTGTGTCACGAGCGATTATCTCCCTTATTATCTAACCGATATAGATAAATGAGGTATCATATTAAATAATAAGGTCTCCGCCATGGTAACATTATATTTTAAGAAAGGAGTTTTTCATAATTCGACCCTTAAAGGGCAAAAATGTTAATTTTTCTAAAATTCATTTTTAGTGTCTTAAGCAATTTATCTCATTGGATATCTAACCAAAATTGAAAAATCAAGTAAGATTATGAGGAGTAATGTCTCAGATTTGGTGACATCATATTTTAAGAAAGAATGTTTTTGGAATTCAACCCTTAAATGGAAAAAGTATAAATGCTTCTATAACGCATTTTTGTGTCACGTGCCATTTATCTCACTTGATATCCAACCGATATGGATAAATGAGGTATCATACTAAAGATTAAGGTCTCCGCCGTGGTAACATTATAATTTAAGATATGCATTTTTTGTAATTCGACCCTTAAAGGGTAAAAATGACAATTTTTCTAAAATGTGTTTTTTGTGTCTCTAGCCATTTATCTCCCTGTATATACAACCAAAATCGATAAATGAAGTAGGAGTATGAAGAGTAATGATTCAGTTTTAGTGACATCATATTCAACCTCACTTTTCTCTGAATTTTTTTTTGCGAAATTTTCGCATGGGTTTGTCTAGTATTACTTTAATATGTTAGTCTAATGTTGTCGAATGTGTCGTGATGGTAACACGGACTTGTCCATCGCAGCAGCATGGCGGCGACAGACTCGTCTCCGCTGAGCTGCAGCGAGGAGGCGGAGGGCCTGAAGACGCACATCTCGACGACTCTCGGCGGCCTGCTCGACCGGGCGGTCAACAATGTGCTGGAGCGCGGGCTCACTGCTGGCGCACTGCAGTGAGTACTCAGAGGCGTTCTAATATGTCAGAACTGTGCGTTCAACCTCTTGCCACTTAAAAACATATTTCTTGGGATTTGGATCATGACTTCCTTCTGTTCTTCAGTCACTGTTCACATTTTGCTTAGAATTCAGTTTTAAAAAAAATTTACCATAGATGAAATATAGATCTAGAAACACTAGACCCTATTTTGCACACCATTTATTTAGTTCTTTATTTGTCGATTGGAGGAACTGGAAGTGTTGCTCAAATCCAAACGAGCAGATTGAGTTTCAGACACAGACATCTGCATATTGGGCATGAAACTTGTCGGCCCCTTTGGGGGCTTTAAGAAGAATAAGCCCAAATGGCAGGCAGTAGATAAACAAATACAACACTCTGCATCTGCTCATATTCTACATACTGCCTGTCCTGGGACTTCTTCACAGCAGGAAACCGTAGCAAGTCACTTTTTGATTCCCCATTTTACGTAACCCGCTGCTGTGTTGCGTGACGTTTATACAATTTTTTTCGACAGTTTTATACAATTGTTTGAGATTAATAGATCTAGTTTGACATTGATGTATGATTTTGCACTTCTTAGGCTTACTTCTAAAACAACTGGATTATGTTTTTAATTTCAGGAATTAATTCACATTGAAAGGTTTGCAATATTTTTCACATCCGGGTATTTCCAAGATGTTTGTATAACTTAGCCCAGATGATATTATCTTTCTGCACGGCAGTCAACCTCTGGACAGAATTTACTGTGCACGTAATATTGTTACGGATTTATTACAGGGTGGCCACATACCTGGAAAATATGGAATTATCGGGGAATTTAAAGCCACCTTGAAATATCATGGAAATATCAGGAATCCAAGAAATTTAAAAAAATATCAGGGAATTTTAATTGCAACAACCCAAAATTTGATAATTTTTTAATAATTTATTTTAATATTGAACTTTTGCATTAAATAATTCAGCTTATATATTTTTTACATAAAATAGCCAACAAATACCGCATTTACACTAGCAACTTGCATCTTGTCTTGCGCCTCATCGAGATACGACGACAAGATGTTCGTGTGCGAGCGCTAACATGAACTCTCTCTGGAACTCAGCATTTGAAATTATATTTTTTAAAAGGGTTGATGTCATCTAAATCATGTAAACTCAGAAGTTATATTTTTTACTGAATAAAACAGCAATCGTAGAGGAGTAAGTATATAAAGATGTTTTTATGTTTCACTAAACAGTTTTACAATTTCAAGCAAAGTGTGAAACAGATGTTCCAAAAAAATTGAATTTGTGGAGAGTCTTCGAAGTCCTGTAGAATGTCACAAGCTGGTTTTGAACTTCTTCTGAGAAAAATTGAACCTTTAATACCAAAACAAAAGCCTAGATTCAATATACCAATGCCAGCAAAAATGTGAATAGCGATAATTATACGGCTTTATAACTTTTTTTGTATTAATGATATAAGGCGAATTAAAGCAGAAACAAAATAATACGTAAGATCATGTAAATACTAACCGGAGGTCTAAATAGGTAGGATTTATAAAGTTTTGTGTCATTCAGAGCTCTTTCAAATGCTGAATTGATGTGACATTATAAACATCGTGCTCGTGCCTTTGACTTGCTCCAAATAAACCGTTGCCAAGGCGAGCGGCACAGGCAAGCAACCACACAAAGTGAACCAACACAATTGCACGGTTTATACAAACTCGTGTTCATGCTGTCTTGCGTAGACTCGCGGAAACTTACGCGAAAGAAGTAACTCGGCAACAGAAAAAATTGAAAATGGAACAAAAAAGCTACAATAACTGAACCAGAAGATTTGAAAAGAAAAGTGTAGCAAATGAAAAAAGGCATGAAAAAGCTAAGCTGTTGACTGAGTCAAGTTACTGATGAACAATTTAAAAATCTTCAATTATTTTATGTACCAAATATTGAAAGATTACTAAATTGTTCTAGTTCATATTAGTCATTATCTTATTTTTGTGCTACTCATTTTTAATTATGCTTCATAAGATTACTAAATTAGTTATAAAATTTTCAAATAAACATTCTTATACATGAATTAAATGTTCTTGGGTTACACATGTTTCTTTTCTAATTTTTTGAGTTTTATACCAGATTTAATTATTTAGAATCAAAATTTAATTAAAACTTTAAATATCTTAACCATGCAAATAAAGTTTCTAAATCAGGGAAAAAATTTATCAAATTTCTCTGGAAAACCAGGAAATATCGGGGAATTTTTAAATCATTACCTTGTGGCCAACCTGTATTAGTTTCGGCATCAAGCTCTTGGTTGCTATAGGTTGTTGCCCTCGTACGAGTTGTGGTTAGATTGACTTGCTGCGCTGAGTCTTTTTTGTTGTATATTTACAATTACACTATTGATAGAGAGCATTTGCCCTGTATTGACTTGTGGTACTGTTAGTTATAATTCTGGTGTAGCTACACAAACTGAGCCTAATGCATGAGCGGTTTACGCTTGGTCTCAGTATCCAGTTTTTCATCTGGTCATTCAGGATTTGGTGTTAAATAGTTTCCTGAAATGTTTTCAGGTGAATCCTATAATGGCCCCTCCAAAAGGCCAGAGCCGATTCGCTCTCATTCGTCATTCCCGTCCCAGCTGCAATAATTTCGGTGAACTGGAACAAAAAAAAAAAAAAAAAAAAAAAAAAAAAAAAAAGCAATAATAAGAATAAAAAACCATTGTGAGCAGTATATTGAAATTCATTTGTCAGAGCTATCTACCTACCAATGACAACAACACAAATAGTGTGCTACAGCTAGTTTAAGATTGCCTTTTAGAAAATCAGCTCAAAAATAGCATTGTTCACTGAGATAGGCACAGTACCTTGTTACATATAAGTAAAAAATACATCAGTGATGACAGCAATTAAAACAACTAGTGCTGTTTGTTGGAAAATTGACATCAGCCAAAATAGTGAGTAGCAAATTCACTCTCTTCATTGGACCTAACATTTTCTACAATTTCTTTCTAATCCAAGAAAATATTTTAAAAAATCACTTTATTCAGTTTGATTGCAACACATCACATACGGGTAACGTGTCCGCAGACTGAACAAGCCGACACTCAGCCTTCTGCAGAAACTGACGGCGCGGCGGACGATCCAGAGGTCTCCGGGAGCGACTTCCCCGTCCGGACGCGCGCCCCCTCTGTACAACACGGAGCTGGCCAGGCAGGTGCGGCGACAGCTCGTGTCACGTCCCTCCGCACCCAGCCGCGTCACGCCGCCCTCCATCACGGAGACGTACCCCTTCGTCTGCCACTACTGCAGTAACAGGTACGTGTCGGGCGGTGGTGGTTTTGAAAGTTGGCTTATTGTTTCGTACAGGTTTAACTGCCTGTCGTCTCCAGTAAGATGTTGCTTGTCGGGAATAATTTAATTTAATTGCAATAGAGCACGCGCTCTGGTGGCAATTTCCCTACACACCCACTTTCCTGTACCCATCTACTTTTGTCCTTTACTAATTTAAACTACTTATTGCTTCAACATGTCTTGTAAATTATTCCTAAATTCATGGTAACTTCTTCCAATCTTTGATCTCCTAGCTTACGAAAGAAAATCTTCCTACACCCTCCTGCCTGAAATAATGTAACTTATCACCTAACACGCTCCAATGACTATCTTGACCCTACTTCTGTCTTCTTATCATTAGTCAGTGCTTTTTTTATTTTATTTTTCTTCCTTCTCCCTCCAGTAATTTCAGAGACAAATCTAGCAGCCCTTCTTTGCGCCTCTGCAACTCATGTATTTGATACCCATAATGTGGGTCCCATACTCAATACCATATTCAAGTAATGGTCTGGCCAAAGTTTGGTAACCCAATTCCTTGACTTCTCTCGTGCATCCCCTCATCACTCTCTCCAACAAGTGCAGAATTTTGAAACCTTTTCCTACCACCTGTCCAATGTGTCCTGCCCAGTTAAGCTTGTTATCAAATGTAATACCAAGATATTTACATTTCAAGTCTTCAGCAAGCAATTCTTTCCCACCTTATATTCATAATTAATCTTTTGTTTTTTATTTGTGTATCTAATAAGCTGACTCTTCTTTGCATTTATCTTCATTCGATGTTTACAAAACCAGTGAGAAGATCGCCCTGCAACTGTGATGTCCTTTACTGTTTTGATTCTTTCATTTAGTATTATGTCATTTGCAAACAATCTAATTTCTGATAGTAAACCATCAACCCCAATCATTCACTAGAATAATTAAATAGCAGTGGCCTCAATTCATCACTCTGTGGAACTCCCAATTTTACTTTCACTTCTTTTGATATTGCATTTCCTAGTCTAACATTTTGATTTCCCTCTTTTATGTTTTTTGTTGTTGTCATCAGTCTCTCAACTGGTTTGATCAAATCCCCCCCCATCTGTTCCTATCTTGTGCTAACCTTTCAACGTACCCCTTAGAAGGCACGCCCTCAACTATCTGCTTCATATATTCTAATCTTGGTCTTCCTCAGCAGTTTTTACCTTCAACTTTTCTTTGCAATAACAAGTTAACCAATCTAGTTTGTCTCAAAATATGACCTACCAGCCTGTCTCTTCTTTCTGTTTGACACTTCTACAAACTTCTTTCCTCTCCCATCATTTCAAAAACTCATTCATTTTGTACTTTAATGGTCCACTTAATTTTCAGCATCCTTCTGTAGCACCACATTTCAAATGCTTCAATTTTCATTCTTTTTGGTATTCTTAAAGTCCTTGCTTTGCTGCCAGAAAGTAGTGTGCTCCACACTTAGTTTTTAAAAGTTCTTTCTAATTCCTAGATCAATATTTGAAACTGAAAGATTTCTCTTTTTCATCAAGGCCCTTTTTGCTAGTGCTATTCTGCTTATAACATCATTCCTGCTTTGGCCATTGGTTGTAATCTTACTTCCTAAGTGGCAAAATTCACTAACTTCACCTATCGCATCCGACCCTAGTTTTATATTTAATCTACTATTATTGGTATCACATTTCATCACTTTTTTCTTGCTTTGATTTATATATAATTTGAGAGGATTACATGGCCTTGGGATACCCTTAAGATCATTAATGCAGTGGCATGAATGTGGCGGGTTGGGATATGACCACATCTTTCCCCCTGCCATGTTTCTCGCCTCACACATGATTAAGGGTCATGTCGGTGTATTGGGCAATTGGTTTGTTTTTGTGTTTTTTACGTGCTCTTCTCGCCCTTCTGCCTTCATCTGTGGTAAGTGACTGGTATTTTTTCCCTATCTTATCTAATTCTTAAATCTGTGTAAGCGAAAGTATATAAGTAAACAAAATAAAACTGAAAATGGAAAAATAAAATTAAGCAACGAGAGAAGAACATATATTACTGTCATTTAAGTAATTACCTTATTTTATTTTTCAAAATTTATCCGTCCATATTTATTTACTTTATCCCCCCCTTTTATTTTTTTTGTTTAGTATTAGTTGTATCACCATCTGCGATTTACATATTTATATACAATATCTCAGTCCCACCGCCATATTGATAATCCACCTAGTCATGTAGCAACCCTCGGCGTGTGCACACCTCCCAAGCCTCATGACTCATTTTCTCCATCATGAATAAGGTTTAATAACCGAAATATTGAGTTTTTTTGTGTGTTCGTAATATATGTTCTTCTCTCGTTGCTGCCTTCAACTTTGGTGAGTGATGAGTCATTTTTCCCTTTCCTTGCAATTATATTGCCTAAAGCAGTTTCCTTTTTCCTTAGTTTAAAAATAAAATTAGAGAATCTATGTAGTTGAACATCACCTCTGGTATGTGGTGCTTCAATTAAGACAGTAGAGATGAAGGCAAGGAGATGACAGAGGGAAGAAAATGTACTGACTGGGTATTATCTCAAATTGAGACCAGGAGGTTGTCTTGTGCCTAGTTTGTACTGGTAGGCAAGTTCCCACCTTCTGAGTTCAGAGGGGCTGCTGTTGTTTGGGAGGACTCTGATAGCATGGACCGTGAAACAAGAATTGAAGTTATTAGTGTCATTTGAGACAGCGTGGATAGCTACTGGATGTTTTGGATTCCGAGTGAAAACTGTCTGACGGTGGCCATTCATTCTTATGGGTAATGGATTGGTAGTCAAACCTATGTAGGAAGCCATGCAGTGTTTGCAGGTTAGCTGGTATATTACGTGGGAGGTTTCACAGGTGGTGTGTCCTATGACAGGGAAGCTCTCGCCAGTGATAGGGTTGGTGGAGGCATGGTGTATGTCGCACATCTTGCAGCGTGGTCTGTTGCATGGGAAGGATCCTTGGGGCTGTCTGATGAGATGAGGAAGAATGTGTTTGTGGACTAGTAGCTGGATGAGGTTGGGATGTCTGCTGAAACAAGTTCTAGGAGGGGCAGGGAGGATTTTTGGAAGAATGGATCTCATTCTGGGCAGATTAGTAGGAAATCATAACCTGGCGAAGGGTTCTGTTGATGGATTTAAGTCCTGTGAAATATTGTGTAACCAGGACTGGACTGTGGTTGGTTTGGGAGGGGTAGTAAAAGATTGAGCAGGTTGGAATGTGGCTCGTGAAAGTTGCTTGCTGGGGAATGGTTGTGGGATACCAATGATTGTGAGGCACTTGAATACTCCATTAGGGAGGTACTGCTGTGAGTTGGTGGGCTTGGTGTGGACTGAGGAGTCGAGGTGCCCATAGGAGAGGGACAGGTCCACATCCAAGAATGTGGCCTGTCCAGGGGGCCCATGAAGATATTAGCATAAGAGTGGGCCATGCGTGTGCCCAATGCAGTGCCATGGGTTTGGTGGTAGATATTGCCTTCAAAGGAGAAGTAGCAGTTGTTAAGTATCAGTTCAGCCAAGGTGGTGAGGAAAGATGTACCAGGGCAGCTGTTCGGAAGGCAATGATCCGGAAGATGTTCCATTGCACTAATGCCATGGCAATGTGGGATGTGTGTGTACAGTGATGTGACATCAGTGTTTACCAGACTGGAGTTGGAAGGAAGTGGTGTGGGCATAGTGGAAAGACTGAAAAGGAAGTGTTGTGTGTCCTTGATGTGGGGAGTGGGGGGGGGGGGGTAGGTGCTGGTCCACCAATGCAGAAATCCGTTCAGTTGGCGATCCATAAGCCACAAGAAGGGGCATCCCAGATTGCCAGGCTTATGGATTTTGGGAAGGAGGTAAAGGGTATGTGTACGTGGATTTTAAGGAGTAAGAAGAGAGATTGACTATGGGGCCCATTGAGCCGTACATATTCCTGTATTTTTTTTGTTGATAGCATGTGTGGGACTAAGTGTTGGCATATGATAACTGGTAACATATTCACTGCGATTCAACTACTGTGGTCGAGCCCTTGTCCGCGGGTAGAATGATAAGGTCTGGGTTAGTCGAGAGTTGTTTTCTGGCACGGGTTTCAGTGCTAGTATTCGCCAAGGATTTCAGAAAACGAGGGGAAACCAAACTGGTGGATAAGAATTCCTAAAAAAAAAATTGTGGGGGATCGTTCTGGGGAACAGGTGGTGGTTCAAGTGTGGATAATGGTTTTAATTTTTGCAGACTGGGTTTCAGGTAGTCTTGAGGTCTGGGTTCACTGAAAAGAGTGGCAAAGTGGTACCCCCAGCTGCTAGGTCAAATGTAGGGGTTTGGTGAAAAGGTAAGATCTTTGGAGAGTACAGAGAGTTGGGGGTTCAGATAGTGTTATTTTCAGGTTATATCTACTCCTTTTTAAGGTCACATTTGCATGTATATTTATCTATTTTTTGGTCAGAAAGCTCGGAACCCCACTAATGATATACGGAAGTTACTCCTACAATCAAATTTTTTAGGCTCAATAATATTGAGCAGGAGAAGTCAGATGTTTACTATTACATATTTATTTATCATATTTATTTGTTGTATTACTATCAGATTGTTACTTTTATGCTTTAATACTAACGAAAATATAAAACCGTTATATTTTAGACAGAACAAAAGTCTACAACATGTTTTAGAAACAATCTACAACAATCAGAATCTATGATACTTTTTTTTTTGTTATACAAGAAATTTAAGATGTTAAATTAGATATACCAAAAAATTTATAACTACAATTTGCTGTATATAATCTATTAAGCTTATATGACACCAGGATGACTATTGATGAAGCAGGAGTTCCGCGAATGCTCTCAACAACGATATTAATTACACAAAGCTTATCTTCATGATACGACAGACTTATTAACACCTGAAATTACTCAGGTTATTAATTTGAGTACAAAATGGCTTTCTGAACACAACAGATAGATTGAATGAGTATTTCATTATTAAAACCTAACGTCCATTTATCTGCACTGTCTGAATAATGTATAGTGAAAGGAAACCACACAACAGCTGGGCTACAGGCTTAACAACTGACGGTTACTGAATAATTCACGATTTCTTCATACGCATAGCAACTGATTACGACAACGACTGAATATAACTTTATACGATTAAAACACTGAATAGTTGAATGGCTATCACAATTACAATCTGATGAAATGTTTGAATGTATGAACTCTTGAGGCATTGACGGTATTATGAATGTGTGATCGGAGACTTCATAAATGTTACAAGGAATGTCAAACATCAAAGTGTCACAGACTGAATAATTTAACTAACATTGAACAAGAGAATAACTGTATGTTTGCAGATGACATAATGCTGTATAAAAGAATCAAAACGATAGAGGATTGTAAACAGTTGCAGGGTGATCTGGACAGGATATCTAATTGGGTTGGTAAACATGGAATGAAGATAAATGCTAAGAAGAGTCAGCTTATTAGATACACAAATAAAAAACAAAAGGTTAATTATGAATATAAGGTGCGGAAAGAATTGCTTATTGAAGACTTGAAATGTAAATATCTTGGCATTACTTTTGATAACAAACTTAACTGGGCAGAGTAGGACACATAGGACAGGCGGTAGGAAAAGGTTTCAAAGTTCTGCACTTGTTGGAGAGAGTGATGAGGGGATGTACGATAGAAGTCAAGGAATTGGGTTACAAAACTTTCATTGCAGACCATTGCTAGAATATGGTAGTGTAGTATGGGACCCTCATTTTATGTATCAAATACAGGAGTTGGAGAGGGTGCAAAAAAGGGCTGCTAGATATTTCTGGAAATTATCGCAGAATGCTATCAGTGACGGATATGATAAAGGAGCTGGAATGGGATTCATTGCAAGACAGGAGGAGGATGAGGAGGGTCATGGGAGTGTACAGGGCGTATACTGGCGATGAGGCATGGAAAGATATTGCAGTAGGTATGAAAAGTAGTGCATGGAAGGGAAAAGATGACCATGACCACAAACTGGCACTCGATTTCAGGCACAAGGGTGTAGGAAGATTCTCTTTTTTAGGTAAGGGTGTCAGGGATTGGAATGAGTTACCAAGAGAAATGATGAATAATTTACCAAAAACTTTGAAAGAATTTAAAGATAAAATTTGTAGAGGGTAAATGTAGGTAGGTGCAGGATAGGGGGAAGATGGGTGTGTAGGGAAATTGCCACCAGAGCCTGTGCTCCATTGCAATTAAATTAAATTAACCAAACTGGACAGTGGCTAATAGGAGGCAACAAATGGGCACCGCCTCTACATCTTCTCGTGCCTTCCATTCAAGATGGCGACGGTATTTATGTGCTCTGTGAGATGGTTGACAAACCAGAGGCTTGCCCACACGTGCATCTCGATGTGCTCACTACGAGCAACTCACAATTTGTATGCGTGAATAATATACTGAAATGCCTTTTTTAAACCCCAATGAATAGTCTTACCGTTACAGCAAATTCTTTTTGCACTGGGTCAGGTTAAATTATCTGCTACAGAAAGACAAAATTTCTTTATCTTTGGAAAATACCTAAATCTTTACACTGCAAACAAGAAATCAAACTAGATCCATCCTTACCAAAGACGAACCCAGTTTACGATGTTTTGGTGTGAAACATTATTCTATAAGGTATTCTGTAATTGGAGGTACTATAGCAAAGGGTAAACTCAAAATACCCACCATCTGAAGAGTTTGAGAAAACATGGCGAAAGAAGGAGTTGATTGAATTAGTTTTTATGTAAGTAGAGGAAATATTGAAAGGGAAAAGAAGTTGTTAAGAAATCAAGAAGTAGGAATTTTTGATATATATAAATAAAATGTTTGCGTAACAAAGAAAATGTTGCATAGGAATTTTTAATATATATAAATAAAATGTTTGCGTAGCAAAGAAAATGTTGCATACCAAAATAATCAAGGTGTACGGTGAGAAATTAGCATGACAATATGTCCCACTTTCAAGCTGTCTATCCCATAAGTGTCCTGCTTTCACATACAAAACTAAAATTTAAAATATATCTACGTACGAAGATCTGTAACGGACGATGTGGTTTTTGCCGTGCAGTGGTCGAGTCGGTGTATTATCACGCGAGAATTTATTAGCATCAGCCAGGACACAGGAATTTTCGAGGAGTTTTCGCTTATTTACAACTATATCACAGATCAAAAAATCACTTGCTGGAATAGTGCTGCTGAGGGTTGTGTGGAATTACTTCAACACTTCCCTGCTAACAGTCTCAGCTGTACGAACTTTCATGTTACTGTCGAGTACATTTTGTGTCTGTTCAATAATAGTTTTTTCCCGTGGTAAATAAAATATGGACAAGTAACAAAACACACAAACTGACTCTAAATACTGTGAAACTTAACTGAGACTAACATCAACAAATCTTGTAATGGCCCCCCCATTCCTACTTGAAAACTAGATCTGATATTTTGAAACTGATTTGTTCCGGCGATAAATACAAAACAACTAGCTAGTTAGATGTCGGATACTAAGGCTAGGTACTACTTATTAAAAGTGTTCTTTGTTTTTATTACAAACTAGTAAAATAAAAAAATTCCACTCTGACAAAAAAATCCACAGACATTCCATTGTGATGAAAAAGATAAATGGTCACATTAGGTATTGTTATGATAAAACAATTATTCCATAAGCAATAATGAACTGCATCCACACTTAACATGTTGATAGACCACATTTAAAGTATTTAACAAATATTGGTTAAAAACAATAAAACAGAATGGAATAACTATGAGCAAATAGATCAACAAGACAGGAATAGTTGTGCTTAAGACGTAGTGTGCATTTTTAAAAATGAAAGGATTTTTTTTTAGAGTAGTGGTGGTGGGTGGGGGGGGGAAGGGAGGGGGTGGTGACATTTGCTGTATAATGTGCTGTTAGGTGCTGCTCGAGAACCTGTTTTATGGTCTCTTAGCTGACAAATGGGACATAGTTAGAAAAAAATAAAAAAAAAGATGCTGCATAACTTTCATGTAAATGAGAACCAAAAAACAAACAAACAAGTAAACAAAAAAATATTTGGGAGAAAGAACCACCATATAAAAAGGGGATGAAAAGAAAGAAAAATGAAATTGCAGCAGGTACATTAGGTGTCACAGAATTGTTTACGAACTAGACCTGCAAGATGGCTGATATTTTTAGTATTTCACTCCCTCTGTTACTGTTGGAATTCAGAACATGCACTTACACTTATATTAATTGAACAACAGTGACCAAAATTTCAATATAATAAAGGAAGGATAGGTCAGCTTAACCCATCACTTACCATGGACGATTTTGCCTGGGGTCGGCAAACATACAAAAAAAGATGGAACACTTATAATACAACATTTGGGAAGATACCAGCTGCCATCATCTATGGTACATGTTGAGTTGAATTTCCCTGTCTTTCCTTAGTTTCATTGCCTTATAGCATTTTCCTGCTCACTATTGTTGTTACCAATTTTAATAATATACGTATAAGTAAGTGATCAACTGGAAATGGTTTTGTATGTGAAGTTTGTGTATTTTATTGCTGGTAATGAGAATACTTTCAGATGAATTGGAAATGCATGTTGTCAAAGTTTGGAATAAACTGCAGTGATGTAGAGATTGTTTTTTTTGTCCAGGTTTGAGCGGCAATCTACGCGCAATCAGCACATAACGCGAGCCCACAAGAATCTTCCGGTGACTCCCCAGGCTCGCGAGGAGGAAGCGGACGACCTCTCTGACTCGGATCACAGTGAGTCACTGCACTAATTCATTCTGTTTTGGAACATAATACAGTTAAAAGTTTATATTTGTATTTCTGCATTATTACTAGTCTTATTGACAAAAAGAATTCACGGTGACATTCCAAAAACTTGAAATTTTTAATCACCTATGTCGCTAGAATGTCAAAACTTCCAATTAAAGAAGAAATGAAATTTCGCGCATAAAAAAGCAAACATGGGATTGAAGCACAATAATTACTGAGAAGAAATGTATAAAGCATTGTTTTTGGTTTCTTATCCACGATATTGATTGTATGTTGTAATGTTTTTACTTTTCGTGTCATCTTTCTTTCCTTAATAGATTGGTTCCACGCTGTCTGAAGTATGATTAAAAAACTGATCTTGAGGAGTTAAAAGCTAGACAGGCTCTTAGCATGCTATTAGCACTTCTTATTTTTATTTTTTACTCCACACTAATTTGCAAAGCATAAAGTTTTTTTGAATGGAATCACACACACACACAAAGAATACTTCCCTTTGTATTTTATTCTTGCAGTAACACGTATATCTTCACGATTTGCCAATTAATATACTGTACTTTGTTCTTTATAGAAATCAGATCTTAAAACTTTGTAATGTTCTCAGTATAAAGTCCAGAGCTTAACATCTTCAGTCCCGAGCTTATAATAAAAGCAAGTGAACTACTATTGTGATATTTACTTTGTGTTAATGCTAGTTAACAATGAATGACCATGAAAAAAATTTTGAAACAATAATTAATTTTTTTATAGATGGTATCAGATATGATTCCTTGGGACTCGAGCAGGTAAATTATACACAAAACTTTAATGCTTAATGTTGTTTTATTACAATAAGTCATAAAACAATACACACATTGTTCAGATTTGTTGTAGGTCTGTAGATAAGCCAACATGCAAATGTAATATAAAAAGTAATATAAAAATTTTCACAAATGTAAGTAAACAATTCAAAATATTTAAGCATAAATACCACAGAAAAAATATGCAAAGTAGTTTTTCTTTTCTTGATATTAACACATGGATAGCTGTTAATATTATTTGTCTTAATTTAATTTAATTTTACTTTTTGTAAAATTTGTTAAAGCAATTCCTGAACAGTAGTGAGTTCACCTGTGGCTACTGAGCTGCTGCCAACAATGTTCGATTTGAGTTCACTCGAGGCGTCACAGATCTGAAAACTAAAATTGACAAATAATTATTCTAAATAAACTATCTAGTGGGGAAAAAGTAATTACTTTGGTAACATACTTATTGTTACTCTTTTACTCATTTGTATGCCTCCAGAACTCATTTGTTTGTCGAATTTGAACAAGAGGCACTTTGATCTGTTTGCATCATCAGATTCATCAAACTCCATGTCAGAATAATCTTGATTAATTCTATTGACCTGCTAAGTGATCTCTTCGTCAGTCATGCCTGAAATCAAGTGAATAGATATATAATCATACTTCCACTGACGTAAAAAAAGTCGGCATTGAGTCCCAAGGTCCCGAGGTATCATACATATATGATACCTAAAAGTATAAAGTTTTTAAATTTGTTATAACATTAATTTTTAGTTTGATTTTAATTGAGAAATGTCTGTACAGATTTAATAAGTTATTAAAACACGTGAAAACACTTGAAAATGGAAAAAAAGATATGTCTTTAACTTCATTTTGACGAGACATGCTGTACAGATGCAGAATCCCAGTTTCCAATCAGTGCTGCCATCTTGTGACGCTCGGCAGAAGATCGAACAAATGAGCTGTGAGAAGCGCGAGGCCAGAAAAGGTTCAGCTGTGCAGAGGCCCGAGGAAAAAATAATTTCTGGAGGTATCATATATGATACCTCGGGACTGAAGAGGATAAGAAACTTTTCCCTGCCCGCCGTATCATTCTCTCTGTCCCATTATTACAGTTCACATATACTGCACCTCTATACAGTGCTCTGACCAACTTACATCACACATGCCAAGAGAACCTACTCAAACCAAATACTTTGTCTCAAAAAAAATTTAAAAAAAAAACAACAATTGCATTCTATCTCAACAAACAGAAGAACAAAAAAATCATTGAACACAGAATGTATTATAAATCATCATCAAGGATTCTTTGCTGTTGAGCAGGTCCACGCACAGTGACAGCCCTCCACGCCTCCCTCTGTTGCGTCATTCTCTTAGTTTCTATATATTTCCCATTTATTATTACGTCATCAATCATTTTCTTTCTTCGCCGACCTGTTTTTTTTTGCCTCCGTTTACAGTCCCCTCCAGAGCAGTTTTAAGCAGACACTTATTCCTCAACACATGACCAATCCAGCTCCTTTTCCTGTTCCTTATTGTTTTTATGAGTGACCTTTCCTCTCCTACTAGTTCCAGCACTTCATCTTTCCTTACTTTGTCTTTCCAACTTATGTTTCCGCCCCATATAGTCCTAAGCTCCATAGAAAACATTTAACTTGTTTTTTCCTCAGGTTTTTATCCAGCCTTCCCCATAATAAATTTTTCATTCTATTGAAGGCTTCCTTTGCCATTATGGTTCTACCTTTCACCTCCTTCTTGCAATTCATATCACCACTCACGATACTCCCGAGATATTAGAAGGACTGCACTTGTTCAATTATTTCTCCTGGTAGCTTTATCATTTCTTTCTTACTCCTTCCCACCATCATACATTTAGTTTTCTTCCTATTGATTTTCATTCCAAATTCCTTACACCCTTTGTCTAAAGCAGGAGTGGCCAGCCGAAATGATCTTGTGGACCACTTTGGAAATGCACCATAACCCCGTGGGCTACATATAAAATTACATATTCCAAAGAATATTATTTTAAAATCAAAGATGATTTTTTTTCTCATGATTTCAACAGTTAATTTTTGAATGGTTGCACAAAAAATATATTTTTTAAATACATTGATTTTCACATTATAAAATATATTTTTTAAAAGTGTAATTAATCTTGCGGGCTGGAAAAATGTTGCCCAACCCTGGTCTCAAGCGTCTAACATTCTTCTGAGTATCTTGACACTTTATGCCAGCAAAACCATGTCATCAGCAAACCTTATGCAGCTGATACTACATCCACATGCATACACCTCATTTACCTCTTAAACGTCTTTTTATAATTTCCTCCAAATATATGTTAAATAATATAGGTGACAAACAATATCCGTCTTAGACCTCTTCCAATCTTTCCCTCTTCTGTAAAATCATTCACCACTCTCGCTCCTTGTTCGATGTATAATTTACTTATTAGCCTTCTTTCCTTCCAAGCAATGACTTTATTTTTATTTTTTTAGAATATCCAGTAACTTCACCCATTGCACTCTATCAAAAGCCTTTTTCAGGTCTATGGAAACCGTGTAACAACCTCACAGAGTCCTCTTTCAACATCAATAAGCTGTGAACAACTCAATGGGAGCAGTCATCAGTAGTCAATAAAAATCTAGTTGAGGACCCCTCAGTAAGGTTACAAGGTTTCGATCTCCCTAGGCGGCAGTGGAGAATCATCAATCAAATTCGAACAGGACAAGGCAGATGCGCCTACTTATTACACAAATGGGGCTGGGTAGATTCTGCAAATTGTGACTGTGGAGCCACCTTACAGACAATCAATCACATCGTTTCTGACTGTCCTCTTCGGGCCTACAAGGGAAAAAAATGGCAGAAATACATGACGTGTCGATCAGTGCAGTTTGCTGGATTAAAACATTAGATCTCAAGATATGAAATTTTACAAGCTTGTGATATGTACATTTCCTATTGTGTACCTCGTAAATAATCATACGATAAATAATAAGTGTATCTCTCACTTATTGTTCTCAGCAAACCAATAGCGTCTCGTGCACTTCTTCCGTTCTGAAATCCAAACTGGATATTTGTCTATTTAGCACTCTTAGTAATATAAGAGGCTAATAGTTCAGAACTCTTCTCACTTTACTGCATTCTTTTTCTTTTAATTGGTCTCAACACTGTTAAAGTCTTTTGGCCATTATCCTCTTTCATATATCTCATTACACAAGTGTAGTATTTCTCTTCTACCATCGTCATTCAAACTTTTCAGAATTTCTACAGGTAACTCATCAATCCACAGGCTTTCCTGTTCTTCATCTTTGCCGTAGCCTTCTCCAGGATACGGCCCCCCATCTCCTCCGTGCAGACTTTCTTCTTCTTCTAATCCTAAATCTTTTGGTCGGTGTTGCGGATCACACAGCTGTCCTATATATTCTTTCCATCTTTTCTGTATTTCACGAGCCTAAAGCGGCCTGTAGACGATAAAATTGTTTGTCAAACTTTACATGTTTGTCAAATTATTTGATAGTCTGCGGCATTGTTTGGCACGTTTGTCAAACAATCGACGCGTTTGACGTGTTTGATGGAAATTTTGATTGACGGCGTGTTTGTGAAATAAGTTTGAAGGTGTGCTGTGATGTTTTTCAAACATTATTTCATTTATCGCCTAGTGATCATGGAGAACACATCGCCGTTCGCCAAGTGACAACAGCAGGAATGATAATTGGCTGACGAAGGATTCCTTTTACAGTTCATGTCCATATATCGCGATCTGCCGGTGCTATGAAAATAAAATCTAAAGAATCAAATAACTTCAATATTTAGCGAAATTTATCAAAAATGTTGAAATAATTTAAAGTTAAAATTTGTAGAGGGCAAAAGTAAGAGGGTGCAGAAAAGGGGGAAGATGGGTGTTTAGGAAAATTTTCACCGGAGCGTGGGCTCCATTACAATTTTATTAAATATTAGCATCTGGTTTGGCCCTGTATAATAGTCTCCATAACACCATCCTCCATGTCTTCTTGGCCATGTTGGATGTATTTTTTCCCCCTTAGTAAGTAAATTGTGTAAATGACAACACGCCATAACTTCTTGCTTTTGTTGGAGATAATTATGTGGATTTCTAAAAAAAAAACTTAAAATTACATGCGAGAATGCCAAATCCTTTTTCAATAACCCGTGCGAGATAAACGATAATTGAAAAATTCTTCTGCTATCATTTAACACTTGTTTATTGTAAGGTTTCATAAAACTTGGTAGCAGCTGGAAAGCGTCATCTCCTACAAATACGGAGGGCATTTTTGTAAATTAGTATTCGGCAATTCATCTGGAACTGATTATTTTCAAACAAATTCCAAAATGTCGTATTTTTAATCACTCCTTCATCCGACGCTCTGAAATTTGTACCGACATCAACCGTAAGAAATTAATAATTTGCACTGGAAATAATCATTCAAAAGTTTTATGTTCCATGGGCACGAAATTATTGTAATCATCTGGTTCCTTGCGTGATATTTCTCAATAAATTTTCATGTGTATATTTCTCTCTCTCTCTTAATTTCAATCATTCTCTATACCCACATCTACTTTTTTTTTTTTTTTTTCACACACAGTGCCAAAGTGAGCGCTAAAAATGCGTTGTCTTTATTCCTCATTGCCGCACGCGTCACGTTCCGACAAGGCAACAATAGAAACTAAAGGCAAGTTTGACAAATTTGTTTGATCTCAGGTTTGAGCGTTTGCGCTGTTGTTTGATGAAAACGTGATGTTTGACCAACAAATTTGTCAAATAAATTTGATCGTCTACAGGCACCTTAACATTCGATCCTTGTTTTCAACTTGAAGCCCCGCTGTTGTTCTTTTCCCTTGAAAGCATTACTACACTACCTCCTTGTACATCAAATCAAATCCCCCCCCCCCCTTTTTCTAATTGCTTTATCTCTTCGCACTTACTTCTCATCCAGTTCCCTTTTCCTTTCTTAACTTCTCTTTTCCATTCATTATTTAATTGTTTGTATTTCCTTCTCCCCTCTTCAGTGCCTTTGTTTTTCCACTTCCTTCTCTCATTCATCTTCTATAGCATTGCTTCAGTCGCCCACTCTTTCCTTACTCTACTGCTTTTCTTAAATCCCATTTCTTCTGCAGCAGCACTTTCAAGACTCTTCTTCATCCTTCCCCATTTTTCATCCACACCCTCATTTACATTTCCTCTATCCCACTCATTTATTAAGATTTTTTTTTTTATTTCTCTACCTTGTCCTTCCTCTTTATAAGCATCAGTATTAAACCTTTTTAATATCTCCACTTTCTTAATTCTTTTCAATCTCATTTCTATTTCTGCTACAGCAAAATTATGATCAGAATTAACGTTAGCTCCTGGGTAAGTTTTTGCATTTTTTAACCAATTCTTATACCTGTTGTGGATTAGTATATAGTCAGTCTGATACCTCTTTCCACAAAGGGAGAGGTCGAAGTATACCTTCTACTTTTATGGTTCCCACTACCATTTCATTTTTCTTACAGAAGCTTACCAGCCTCTCTCCTTGCTCATTTTGCATACTTGCTAGTTGTTCCCTCTCCAACCACTGCATTCCAATCACACGTCGTCATAAAACAAGCATTTCTCTTTTCCTTGTCTATAATTTCCTCCAGAACATTATAGCATCCCTCCACTTCCTCATCCAAGTGTCGACTTGTCGGCATGCACACTTGAATCAAAACAAAATCTTTCTTTTCTCCTCTTAGCCTCATAAACATAATTCTACCATTTACACATTCCACTTTCATTACATCACATTACTCTTCATAGCTTTCCTTATTACAATGGCTACTCCTAAATCCACACTTCTCTCCTCCCCTGAATAATAATATTGGTCCTCTGCACTTTCAGACACTCCATTCCCACCCCATCTAACTTCAAATATTCCTAAAATATCCAACTTATATTCATTTCCTGTTTCAAATTCTCTAATTTTCCCTCTTGCAGAAGAGATCTAACATTTCATGTTCCTATTCTCCGAATGAGGGGATATTACTCCATGACATTTTACTTGAAGCGCCATCACTAGTGTTGTAAAAAAAAAAAAAAAAAAAAAAAAAAAAAAAAAAAAAAAAAAAAAAAATTCTGGGACATGTTTTTTTTTCTTCAAAACTACTAAATTTCAAATTTTTAAGGCATTTATCGTTTAATATGACTGTTTTAGAGTTTATACTAAGTACTTATCTTAATTTTTAAATCTACTAAATTTTTCTGGTTCAGTAAAGAAAAAAAATTACAAAAATATTGGCAACATTGACTGAAGTTTTCTTTTACGAATAAGGACTTCCCACAAAAGGTTAGGTTGCGCGAGAAGGAATCCCCATTCGTTCCTCGTTGTTTGGATTGATACTCGCTGTTTGAACTAGTGCTGCCAGTACTGCGAATTTATCTGTAAACCTACGGATCTTTTAAAAAAATTAGGAATTTTTTATTTATCTACGGTTTTTTGCCTCTTTTTATTACTTATAGTGCTTTCCTGATATTCATATATTTGTTAAACTCGCAGCATATAGTGATACTGAGTCATTAAATCGTCAGTAATTATGAATCATTTGCTTGCTACCGCTGGCGTAAACCAACAATTGAAAAGAAATAAAGCTCCTATTTTGTGTGAAAATAGATTTAAATTCAAAAGACCTTAATACAGAACTATCGGCGCAGTCTTTATGCACAGTGTGCACTTTGCTCACAATTTAAAATTGCAATCTCAAAAGCTTTTGCCTACAATACATCCAGTAAAAGAAAATGTAATTATTTCTGAAGTTATGGGTCTAGAAGAAACAGAAAATTCCAACTCCGACCGAACTAGTGTTGGTAGTACTGATACTAGTGAATGTGGTACCGACATAGAGGATGAATAAACAATTGTTACTTATAGAGATACATTTATGAATCATTATGTAAGACATAATATGATTTAGTAAGATTTAAAACACACATGTAAAATGTAAGTTCCGTAAATAAAACTATAATTTATCAAATATATTGTTTTCTGGAAAAAAAAAACAAATTCAGAAAAGGGTGCTTAGTTTTTTTTCACAAATCTGGGAAGAAAAAAACATTTTTTTTTCCCAATTTGCAACACCTGCCATCACTATGCTCTTTATAGGGAATCCTTTAGGATCTTTAATGTGGCTGTTTCCCATCGCTTTCCACATTCTCGTGCGGTTGACCATCTACTGGTTCCCCGCCTTTAGGGATGATTTCTCCCCCCTAGGGCAAGAGATTTCCCTGGTTCTTTACCCTCTCACCTGCCCTGTAAGAGGCCATTGGTACTTCGTAGAAGGTGTCTCCTGACTCGGCAGGCTGCTTGCCTTGCTAGATACAGGTGCTAGTTTTGGTCCGCCTGGGTATTTCATTTCCCGGTACCACGCATATCTGGGAAGCATTCCCCACCCGGGGAGGTGCCAGATGAACTAACAACCCCCCCCCCCCATGGGACATTTCCCCCCCCTTTTCGTTTCAGCCATCTAAGGACTACGGACTACGCAACTTCATTTCCTCTTCTGAGTTTCCTTCCTCCGTCGGCAGTTCTCGTTCATTCTCTGACTCACTCTTGCTTTTTCTTCCTCTGAAAATTCCCTCCTTTTCAGGGTCGGTTTTTCTTCAGTCAGATCCTTTACCTCCGCAGTTTTTCCTCTGAATAATTCCCTGTCTTGGATGTCTTCTATGCCGATCCCACATATTTTCATATACTGAAGGACGTCCTTCACCTGTGGAACTTGAGTCTTCCTGTTCTCTTGAAAGTTGAGTATTTTCTTTGCCATTCTTTCCCCAGGATTTTCCTTAGAAACTCCCTTTCTTTCTTTTCTATTTCTGTCAATCCCTTTCTGGCCAGTGTTTTTGCCGCGTATAAACATTCTGGCTTCACTACTGTGCTATAGTGTTTGTATTTCGCCTGATGGGAGAGTTATTTTGATTTGTGTGACTTTTATCAAAGCTGTTTCCATCTTCCGCTCCCTATCTTCAACTGCAGCCTTTTCATTAACATTGGGCGTCGAAATTTCACCAAGATATTCGAACTTCTGCGTTCTTTTAATATCACCATATTTAGTTTTCACTGTCCATGTGTAAGATATCTGTTAAATTTTGTAACTACGTGTCAAAATTTTGTTCTTAGAACCACGAGTTAGATTGAATAAAATATTATTGCATTTCATTTTTAAAGTTAGTTTTTATGTTTATTCAAGTTAGAAAGCAGTTTCAAAGTTTTTAAGATAGTATTCTCAATTTTTTTTTCAATTTCATCAGTT
This sequence comes from Vandiemenella viatica, assembly GCA_031002005.1. NCBI lineage: Eukaryota > Metazoa > Arthropoda > Insecta > Orthoptera > Morabidae > Vandiemenella > Vandiemenella viatica. Next base: position 6,603,334 of record JARYHS010005557.1, on the reverse strand, counting down.
TTCGGCATTCGCCTGGAATAGGATTGTGGAAGTTCATATTTAAAGTATTTATTTTCAGCTAAAGCATTAAAGTTAGGATAATTTTCATGATAACTAAAGTTAACGTTAATTTTGAGATCTAGCTATTTGTAAAGTTTCAGAAAGATTGAATTATTTTTATTGTCAAAGTCAGATTAGCCAATGTTAGGACTACAGATGTGCGATTTGATATCTGACGAGCTTCCCATCAGCCACCCTTGTGAAAGAGGAAAAAGAAGAAGCAGGAATTGCTATGTGAATATAGAACCATGCGTGCAGATGTTCGGCCTCAGTCGTACGGAAGCAGTCGCGATAACGTGTAGCTCAGTAGGACGGAAAGTTTTATAACTAGCCCATCAGTGATAGTTTTATTTTGGAATAATGCCGCTTGTTTTATTAAAGTTAACCATAATGTCGTGTTAAAATAGTATTTCTCCAAGTGAGGCCTCGGGATTGTCTAAATTAACTAAACTTTTGAACAATGGGAGCGTGTGACGAACTTTTAATAGCTTTCTTCAACTAGTGATTTAATTCTTTGAACTATTGGGGTGTGGTCTGGCTCGACCGGTTAATCGAACATGTAAAACATTACTTTGGAAAAGTCGTCTGATTGCCTGTACAGTTTTGGTTTTGTGAAATTGAAGAATATAGTTATTTAAATGACATTGAACTATTTATTGAACTTTACCTTTTCATAGATTTTAGGTTAAAATCGGTGTGGCGACCATATTATTCTATTTAAGCCAAAACTGTTACATCCAAGGCTACACACGGTCATAGTTACGATTCAAGTTTATGCACCAACCCCAGTGCACATTTTGTTCTTACACATGTCTGTCTGGTCTGTTCATGTATTCCGTTTTCTCAATCGATATTTGTAACCTGCTTTCTCAGCTGTTTCCTTCAAGACTGCTATCTGTTTGATTGCAGCCTCCAGATCTCTTGCAAAGAACACAATGTCATCCACAAAAGCGGGACATTCAAATGTCAAGCCATTCATCTGATGACCTTTTACAAGACGCACTTGAACAATATCGGGGATAGTCTGTCACCTTGTCTTACTCCAGTTTTGATCTCAAAGGAATCTGACAGTTCTCCTAAAAACTTAACTTGGGATCGGGTGTTCTTTAAAGTTTGCTGTATTAGTAATGTTGTCTTATTGTCTATTCCAAATTCTTTCAAAACCTTTATTAGTATGTCCCGGTCTTTCTTGAAGTCCACAAAACTCATGATCACCTTTTTATCCCCTGCTAACGCCTTCATTTTCATCAGTCTTGATAGTGAAGATCTGTTCCGCACATGATCGTCCTTTCCTAAATCCTGCCCGATATTCTCCTAGTTGTCGATCGATGTGTTTCTCTTTTCTTCGCTGCAGTGCTTTGGAGAGTATCTTGTATGCCACAGGTAGTAGTCATATACCTCTGTAATTATTCACATTTGATTTGTCTCCCTTTTTGTGTAACGGATGGATGGCAGCGTCCTTCCACTCTTCTGGTATGCCATGGGGCATTATAAATAAAGACTTCAAATAAAAAAAACACATATGTGCGAAGGAATCTGTTTCTTTTATAGATTTTTTTTGTTTTTTTGGTCGCTCAGTTCTGGTGATATTCTTTGAATGTTATTAACTTGTTCCATTATATTGTTTAATCAAAAAATCCCCAGTTTGAATCCTGATATAGGATTGGATTTTAATAGGCCCTTTACCTGACCTTTACCTTTGGCATTCTGTATAATGTGAAATTTGCTAAAACCATTCCATTGTTTTGATTCCACATTAAATGCAGACCTCCTTTACCCGATTCGAATACCAAATTAAGTGAGATGCCTGTGATAGGGCAGATTGAACGGGTCCCAAGAAACCCTGTGACTGGGTCATCATGTTGTTATTATATCACTTGTTCTGACCTAAGGATTCTGTTACGTGTGAGGTTTGTGGAAGTTTTGTCCAATGTGTGTCTGATAAACCGTAAGGTTGTGTTCGTTTATGGCATATGCGGGCTAAGTTATGACAGCATTAGAAGAATAATTTATAATCTCTGTATGAATCGGGTGGCTTTGATTAAGGTAGAGAATTGTATGAGACAGTTGTCTATTAAAAAAGGAAAGAGACAGGGTTGTAGTCTTTCTCTTTTAATATTCAATTTCTACGCAGAGCAGACAATAAAGAAAGTAAAAGAAGTTTGAAAGGGAAAAAATTGGAATGCTGCGATTTCGTGATAATATTGTACCTTTTAGCCAAATAGTGAGGATATTGAAAAATTAATGAATGGTATCAATTAAATACAACAAAGATGAATGTGATGAAATCAACTTGCTGAATTTGTAAAGAATGGTTGGCTTATCACACTGCTTGACAGATATAAGCGATTTTTAGTTTTCGTATAGCATTACCTAGCGTGGTGGTAAGAGGGTAACACTCTGGCATCTCATTCAGGAGGCTACTGGTTCAAAATTCCCATCCAGGCATCCAGATTTGAATTTTCCATGGTTTCCTCAAATCACTACAGGTGAATTCTGGGATGCTTTCTTCAAAAGGCCATGGCTGAATTCTTTGAAGTTACTTGTCCCCAGTCCCATTCTGCATCTAATGACCTCAATGTTGATGAGGCGTAAAGCAATAAGTAAGTAAATAAACTCATATATCATTCTTCATGAAATTCTCAGAGATGAGTCCCTCGCATGCCTAATGATGAACACAAACTAAAGTGTTTCAGTGCACCATCTGATTTTTGGAGTGTTACTGCAATTGAGAATCTGGGTTTCTTATTCAGGAAATTAGAGGAAAAGTCAGTTGACAGAGTGACGTGACATTGGGTTAGCAACGAAACCCAACCACCAACTTGACAAGTTGTAACCTTACAGCTGACACGCTAAGATACGGAGGCTGTGGAATTCCCAGAAAATCCAAACTTCTTTTCTGTCCTGAATATTAATGTGTTAATAATTTTGCTCAGTTAATATTACAAACATATTTTAGGCCTTGTTAATGTTATTATTCTTATTATTGTTGTATGTCCCCATTACGGAAAACGATAAGCAATTTTAATTGGTTGTGTCCAATTTTTTTGGACGTTCTTCTTAATTGTTAGATGTAATTAATTTTTTTAAAAATAATACCTCTGTATTTTGTGTCCACAGGCTGGCGTGAAAACAGCCCCGTCAACTGGTCTGCCGAACCAGAGGGTGGGGATGCGTCCACAGAGGGAGATTTTCTCTGTTCCGGTAAGTCGCACAGTTGTGTTTTTGACAAATTGTGGGCCTGTAGCTTATACGTAAAGTCGGGAGATATGACACTCTCGAATATGGAAGCAGTAGTCTCTTCTCGCTCTGGCATTTGTTATTTTTTGTTTAAAATACATTTTTTTATATTTACGAAATTGTGACACCGAAATTTCTGTGCAGACTGCGGCATCAACTTCGGGACGCCGCAGGAGGTGACTGCGCACCGCAAGGCGGAGCACAGCAGGCCGCCGCCCCCCGCGGACGACACGGGGGGCGGGACCGCCGCCCCCAAGGCGACGTCCGCGGGTCGGGGGCGCGTGGCTGCGGTGACGTCGCCTCCGGACGAGGAGGCGATCCGCCAGCAGGCGCTGACGGCCCTACGGGAGTTGGGCACGCAGAGCCGCAAGGCGGCCGGGGCGCGCGGTGCCACTCCCAAGTGGGGCATGCGCTTCCCGCTCACCCCCGCGGAGGGCAAGGTGGTCCCCACGCCGGGCTCCGCACCCGCATTCAGCCTGCCACAGGTCAGTACCAGAACCCACAGACTAAGGCAGTAGGGCCACACACACACAAAAAAAAGACTTCACAATTTTCTCACAGTCGATCTCGGAACAAAATTACTAACTTGGAGACCATCAGACCTGTTTAGAATGGATTTTGATCCCCTGAGTATATATTGAAGGGTATTTATTCCATATGTCTGTATTACAATTATTTCTTCAAAATGAGCCCTAGGTATCGAGAAATTAATGCGCAAACATATGTGAATATCTTTTAAATACTATAATTTTAGTAAATTGTTTAAAAGCTTCAGCGTGGTGTATGTGGTAAGGCGTTTGATTCCCATTTTGCGAACCCGGGTTCAAATCCCCATACTGCCAAATATTTGTATTTATTTTTTTATATCCAGTAATCATTCAGCATTGATTTTATTTCATTTAAAATTCATTTACGGATTTATTACTATGCAAAATAACTTTTAAAACAAAATATTACAGAATATACAGTCCAAACCTATTTTTAGAAAAACATTATTTCGTTGTTTATTGTTGATAAGTTTATTGTTTGCGTTTTTTTCTTCTTATGAAACAGGTATATTTCATGTTCATTGTTTCTATACTTGTATCTCTACAATTAATATCATAAAGTAAATATATTACAGCCATAAGGTCGGGGTTTTTCCCCCTACCACAGTTATACTTATTTCCGTTCAGTGGTGGTAGCATGTAAATGTTTGAAACTAACATAATGTCTGTTACCTCGTATAATAAAAATTCGTAAATGAATTTTAAATGAAATAAAATGAATGCTGAATGATTACTGGGTATAAAAAAAGAAATAAAAATATTTGGCAGTATGGGGTTTTGAACCCGGGTTCGCAAAATAGGAAGTTAGCACCTCACCGCATACACCACGCTGAAGCTTTTAAACAATGTACTAAAATTATAATATTTAAAATATATTCACACATGTTTGTTCATTAATTTCTCAATATTTTGAAGAAATAATTGTAACACAAACATATGACGTAAATACCCTTCGACATAAACTCGGGGGATCGAAATCCGTTCTGAACAGGTCTGATGGTTCCCAAGTAAGAGTACAAAAAGGAGCTGAGTTCCAACATCGAGTTAGGCAGCTTCCGTTGGATAACGAGCCAAGCTGACACTGTACTTCTTATCCGTCACAACGTAGTACAGCCTTGTAGTATGTACCACTACCAGCAGAGATGAAAGACTGCTTCAGGCGGCCGAGATGAAATTCCTGAAATCAGTGGTACAGACAATCAGAATATACAAGAATGAAGAGATCTGAAGCGAGATCCCCGTGCGTGAAACCCTTTTTGAAAAAATTCACGAAGCAAGATTGTGATGGCTGGGATATATCAGATGGATAGGTAAGCGAGAGTATTGAGGATACCACTGGAAAAAGGACTAGAGGGTAAAAGACCAAGAGGCCAGCCCAGAAGGAGACAGTTTGATCTGGTAAAACTGTACTACAGGAGAGAGGTGTATCATGGCCTAAAGGAGTATTCTACCTGAACACACAAAGGTGGCGACTGCTGTTACACTGTTCATGAGAAACGGGATGGATGAAAATGATGAAGAACCTTTCTATACTATCGTGATTGTGTAGAATTTTTTGTTATAATGTAGCTATGATGACAAGCAATCGGAACCTATTCATTGTCAATCAAAGTATGCAGTAAAATGCAATCATGTCATCCTCTATCTTGTGTAAACTTTTTTGTACAATTAATACTTTGATGTTATATCTTATTACTGCTGCTACTGTTACCTGGTGTTCTCCCTCCTTTGCTTGCTTATGCTTCCTTTTTCTTCTTTTACTGTTATGCCAAACTAAGGAGTGCAATTGAAATTTTATAGCAGGTTTTTCTGCTCCCCCCCCCCCCCCCAAATGTTTTCATCCAGGTGCTCCTTCTTCTAATAAAAATACATTATTTCTTGGCAAATTGATGGTTGCTAACTACTGAATCTGCATCAATCCTCTTTGATTTCAGTTTCCAGGGGGTCCCCTGCTCGTAGCCAGTTTTTAATTTATTTTAATTGCATTGGAGCACACGCCCCAGTAGCAATATCGCTCCCCTTCTCTGCTGTACCCATCCCTTTTTGCCCTCTACGAATTTCAACTTGTTCTTAACTTTCATTGAGATGGCAAGTTCACAATTTTCTTGGTCCATATGTGTTTATTTATTCTGATATATCTTTTTATGAACATTTCAGAATGCTGATATAGTTAATGAGATTTTCCTTTCATCAAAAATCTTCCTGTACAAAGTGGACTGAAGATTTTCCTTAAAAATTTTCTTTATTGCATTCATAGCCTTTAATTAGTGGTCTGCCCCCAATAATTAGCTTCCAATGTATATAATGCCCCCAGTTTGATTACCATATTGTAGGTTTCCGTGTTTTGTTGTATCTATTCCAGGTGATTCTAAATGCTTTTTGTAACTTAGATATTCTGTCATTGTTTGCATTGCAATTTAGTTAATTTCGTGTATTTAACCAAATTTAACTACTTTTTGTTATTTTTGGAATTTCATATTTCGCAGTTGTTCCTCCTCTCCCCATTATCCGTCACCTGTTATTGATAATCTTGGCTCATTTATGCAGCAGGCATTCCCATGGGTTGTTGTTGAAACTTGTTCACTCTCCGTGCATACATTGTGTGTGAAGGCTATCCAGAAAACAACTTACGTTGGTGTCTAGCTTGGGGATGGGGCTGCAATCTTGGCATCAAAATGTTTCTACACTCTGTATGCATCAACCTGTCGTAGCGTGTCGATTGTGATTTTTCTACTTTGTTCATTTTGAATTATTGAAATGTGTGCTTCAATAGAAATTTCTGCGAGTTTTGAGGTGCGTTGAGTGATTATATTTATAGTGGTAAAAACGCCTCATACCAATTGAAATTCATCAGCAACTCTGTGAGTTTACGGAGACAAGATAATGAGTGAATGTGGTGCAATCAGTTTAAAAATGTCCACACCAGTGTCTGTGATCAGGACCACAGTGGTCAGTAACTAATGACCTGACGATGAAAATCAATGATAAAATTTGTGGAAGTCACCACTTTCTGACTATGGAACTCTCATTTCATTTCCCCCAAATTTCTTGAAGTTTACTGCACAAAATTGTATTGCATCGTTGAATTTTCTCGAAGCCTTCGACAAGGAGGGTAACACACTTCTCGATTGTTTCGTAATGCGAGATGAGAGTTGGGTAAAGCGTGACAATTGTGAGACAGAACAGGGTGGCCACAGACCTGGAAAATCTGGAATTATCAGGGAATTTAAAGCAACCTTGAAATATCATGGAAATATCAGGGAATCCAAGTAATTTCAAAAATTATCAGGGAATTTTAATTGCAACAACCCAAAATTTGGAAATTTTTTGATAATTTATTTTAATGTTGAACTTTTGCGTTAAATAATTCAGCTTATATATTTTTGTCATAAAATAGCCAACAAATGCCGCATTTACACTAGCAACTTGCATCTTGTCGAGATACGACTGCGAGATGTTTGTACACGAGCGCTGACGTCAACTGTTTCTGGAACTCGGCATTCGAAATTATATTTAAAAAAAGGTGGATGACTTCTAAATCAGAATTATAGTACTACATGTAAACTCAGAAGTTATATTTTTTGCTGAATAAAACAGCAATCGTAGAGTAGTAAGTTTATAAATGTGTTTTTATGTTTCACTAAACAGTTTTACAATTTCAAGCTAAGTGTGAAACAGATGTTCGAAAAAAATTGAATTTGTGGAGAGTCTTCGAAGTCCTGTAGAATGACACAAGCTGGTTTTGAACTTCTTTTGTGAAAAATTGAACCTTTAATATCAAAACAAAAGCCTAGATTCAAGATACCAATGCCAGCAAAAATGTGAATAGCGATAATTATACTGCTTTATAACTTTTGTATTAATGATATAAAGCGAATTAAAGTAGGCACAAAATAAAACATAAGATCATGTAAATACTAACCGGAGGTCTAAATAGGTAGGATTTATAAAGTTTTGCATCATTCAGAGCTCTTTCAAATGCTGAATCGATGCGACAGTATAAACATCGTGCTCGTGCCTTTGACTCGCACCAAATTAACCGCTGCCAAGGCGAGCGGCACAGGCAAGCAACCACTCAAGGTGAGCCTACTCGATTGCATGGTTTCTACAAACTCATGTTCATGTTATTTTGCGTAGACTTGCGGAAACTTACGCAAAAGTGTTAACTCGGCAACAGAAGAAATTGAAGATGGAACAAAGAAGCTAAAATAACTGAATCAGAAGATTTGAAAAGAAAAGTGTAGCAAATGATGAAGGCATAAAAAAAGCTAAGCTTTTGACTGAGTAAAGTAACTGATGAGCAATTTAAAAATCAATTATTTTATCTACCAAATATTGAAAGATTACTAATTTGTTCTATTTCATATTAGTCATTATCTTATTTTTGTGCTACTCATTTTTAATTATGCTTCATAAGATTACTAAATTAGTTATAAAATTTTCAAATAAACGTTCTTAAACATGTTTCTTTTTCTAATTTTTTGAGTTTTGTACCAGATTTAATTATTTACAATCAAAATCTAAATAAAACTTTAAATGTCTTAATCATGCAAATAAACTATCTAAATCAGGGAAAATATGTCAAATTTTTCTGGAAAACCTGGAAATATCCTGGAATTTTTAAATCATTACCTTGTGGCCACCCTGCAGAAAGACAGTCGATAGAATGGGGGCGACACAAGTTCTCCCGAAAACCAGTAAAATTTTTGCAAATGTTGTCAGCCAGAAAGATTACGGCAACAGTGTTTCGGGACACCGAGGCAGTGCTTTTGGTGGATTTTCTCGAATGTGGTGTCGCAAGGTATTGTTAAACACTGACAAAACTAAGGCGAGCAATACAAACCAAGCGTTGGGGAAAACAGATCAGAAGTGTTTTTTCATAATACCAAATATCCACACACGACTTATCGTACCTGGCAGCTCTGGGATGGGAGGCGTTTGATCACTCGCCGTACAGTCTGGATGTGGTGCCGAGCAATTACCGCCTCTTTCCAGTGAATGAAAACTTGGCTCGCAATACAGTGCTTTGACAGTGGTGCAGAACTTCTGCCATTGTAAACCAGTGGTCGAATTCTAAGCCGACAGATTTGTACCGAGGCAGAATTGAAAATCTCGTGCTTCGTTAAGTGCCTCAGATAAAATAGCGACTATGTAGAAAAATAGTTTAAGATTGTCCATTTCAAATGTGTATAAGCAAATATCTTTTTTCTTGTTGTGTGATCGTAAGTTTTCCCGGCGTAACTGTTGATGGAAGATTTCTCGGGCGTGCAGCCGGGTCAATTCATAGCAGATGTACGGTTTTGGAGCTTATCTAGCTTCTTTACTTGCATAAGCATTCCCTCCCCATAGAGGTGACTGATGTTACGCCATCGAAAATTCGTACATCTGCGATCAATTGACCCGGCCGCACGCCCGAGAAATCTTCCAGCATCTTTTTTCTTGTTTGGTTGGTTTTCTTATTTCAAAACTTAGTTACTTTCTGGACAGCCCTTTATTGATTTTATTTGTTATGTGCCCTGTTATTTCTGAAGCTATATTGCCGTATGACATTGTTTCTGGTTCCACTGTCATTCAGTTACACTTGGTTCAAGTGCGAGAGACACTGACCCCGAGGAAACCCGTCTGCCCATAGGTACGAAAGTCTGCGGGGCCCGGTCCCAGGTTCACGTCGCTGGAGAAGAGACGCGGCCGTAAGCACGGGGACGAGCAGCCGCCGTCCGAGGTGGCAGGGGCGGGCCTGGACGTGTACGAGTTCGAGGACGAGGAACTGCCGGAGAGGCAGTGGCTGCGGCCGTCCGCAGTGGCGGTGAGTACGCTTACTAGAGCGTTGTGTGGAACCTACCCCATAGTAGGTGATGCCACCTGTACAACCACCCATCTCATATACCAGCTCACCAGCCTCCTACATTGGCCTCACCTCAAACTCATTATCCATCAGAATGAATGGTCACAGACAGACAGTTTACTCCCAAAACCTGGACCTCCCTGTTGCTCACAACACCCGCAACCTTAATAACTGCTTCACAGTCAGAGCCATTAGAGTACTTCCAGACACTACCTCCCAATCTCAACTCCACATCCTGCAGACTAGACATCCCCCAGGCCTTAATAACTGCTTCACAGTCAGAGCCATTAGAGTACTCCCAGACACTACCTCCCAATCTCAACTCCACATCCTGCAGACTAGACATCCCCCAGGCCTTAATAACTGCTTCACAGTCAGAGCCATTAGAGTACTTCCAGACACTACCTCCCAATCTCAACTCCACATCCTGCAGACTAGACATCCCCCAGGCCTTAATAACTGCTTCACAGTCAGAGCCATTAGAGTACTTCCAGACACTACCTCCCAATCTCAACTCCACATATGAACAGATCCTGCAGACTAGACATCGCCCAGGGCTTAATATCCGTTAATATCCTCCATCCTCACCCTGTACACCCATCACTGGCCAGCACAGTAGATTCATATATTTTTAGAAATTTTTCAATTATATTTTTATTTATTTATTTATATTTTTTTTACTATTATTTTTTCAACCATTTTAATCTTTCTTATGATTTACACTTGCGGTTATATTATCTTTGCTCCCCCCACCACCTCCGATCGTCTATTGCATTCTATTAGTGGCTGGGTCGTACACGAGTCTTGTGCATGCCCAGCCTTTTACACCTCAGGACTTGAAGAAGGGTTTTGGCCAAAATATTGTATTTTCTTTGTTTGTGTGTTGCTGCTGCCCTCCCCCCTTCAACTTTGGTGAGTGTTGGGTGTATTTCATCTGTCTTTCTATATAAATATTGCCTAGCGGCATTTCTTTCCTTTCCATGCTCCCTCTTCATTTCTTTCCCCTGTTATCTCCACTAACAAATTAAGTAATTCTCACCACCCTGTCTCTTCTTTCTGTAAGACCAGCTTTAATGTTTATACATCTTTTCATTTCTCCAGTATTTTGTTTGATCTTCCTATCTACTTTATCTGCAAACATTTCATTTTTTACTGACTTGTACTTTTCTTGCAACCACTTTTCTTTTGCTTTTTTGCATTTCCCGAATATTTGATTTCTAAAGTGTCTGTACTGCTTTCTTCCTGTTTTATCCTGAGCACTTTTGTGCCTTCTCCTCTGACCCATCAACACCAACATTTCTTCGTAATGTCTAATGTTTCTTTACCAGTTCGATTATTTCTCTCTTCAGTCGATTCCATTCATTCTCAGTTGAACTCATTTCAGAATCACTTCTTATACCCATGTCTACCATTTCTGCAAATTTTTCTCTCATGTTAGATTGTTTCATTTTATTCACTTCCAATCTGTTCTGCTTGTATTGCTTGTTTCTCCTCTTGAATTTCAGCCTGCACTTCATAACTATCAGATTATGGTCAGAATATGTATCTGCTCCTGGGTTTGCCTTACAGCCTAAAACTTGATTCCTGAATCTCTGTTTGACTGATATCTGCCTGTATCCCTTAGACGTTTCCTGGTGTATAACGTATGTAAACGATTCTTAAATAGTGTATTCGCAATGACTAGTTTGCATTTTTCACAAAATTCTTCTTCCTCGTTCATTTCTTTCCCTAGACCAAAACTTCCTACCAATCTTACAAACATTAATAATCTCTGCTATCCCTACCTACAAGACTGTTAACTTGTGGATCACTTCACCACCCATCTGAAAGTATTTGAGTCTCCACCACCGGCTGAGGCTGTGATGCAGTAGCTTTGTGAAACTGTTTGCTATATTTTGTTTGCTTGTAATGTAGTTCAACACACAGTTTGAGCCTAGACATTTTCTCTGACTGTTTTGCTCTGTTCAGGATTTGTCAACATGTTTTTAGAATGTGCAGCTGTCATTCCAAATCTTGGTTGCACTATCGCTTATTTCCTGAAACATAGGAACTCCCGCCCAAAGTACTTTCCTTGTGCAAGTTCCCGGAACCCCCAGGGTGTTCAGCGCCTCCCAGGATTGGAATATAACCTCTCAGCTGCTCACCTGGCTCTCATCATCATCATCATCATCATCATCATCAGCATCATCTAGGCAGCTTCCAGCCACTGGCCGGGTCTGCTGGGAACAAAAGCCTCGCCAGCGCTTCCTGTCTAACCACCATCTCTCTCCTTCCACTGTCGCCCAATTTCCTCCTCTTTCCTCCACACATTTCTTAACACCTTTAATCCATCTGTCCCTCGGTCTTCCTCTAGGCCTCTTCCCTTTCAGCTCCATGTCCAGCATCTTCCTTGGTAGCCTCTCCTCTCCCATTCTCTTTACATGCCCGTACCACTGTAGCCTAGATTTTTCAATTCTTTGTTGTAGCGGTTCTTCCTTTATCATCTCCCTCATTCTCTCATTCCTTATTCTCTCTTCTTATTACTCCCACTCTACTCCTCTGAAATTTCATTTCCACCGATTGTACCCTCCCTTTGTCTCTCTCCTTCATCACCCATGTTTCTGCTCCAGATGTTAAAATTGGTACAAAATATGTTTTATATATTGCCTCTTTACTCTTTTGTGGGACATCCCTACTCCATACCAGGACTTTTAATAGTTTTAAAAAATCCATCTGCACATCTTCCTCTTTCATTTATTTCCATCCTGTTTCCTCCATTTTCTTCAATGCAGCTTCCCAAATGTTTTAAACATTCCACTCTATTTAGTTGCTCTCCTCCAAGTGATATGCCTATGTCTGTCCTGTTCTTTCTTGTTGTTATCACCACTTCACTTTTTCTCGCAGAGAACTTCATAGCATAGGCTGCAACTACTCTCTCCCACACATCCAGCTGATCCTGCACCTCTCTTTCATCCTCTCCCCAAACTAATAGGTCTTCTGCAAATACCATTGCTTTCATTTTTCCTTCCC